>VZTY01016470.1:4421-24434 GCA_013400935.1 Turnix velox | reverse complement strand
GCAAAGTGTAATTCACATCCCCTGTTGCTTGGTGGTTTAGAGTAATTCCTCCAATTTGTCATGGAATCATAGAATAGTTTGGGTTGGATGGAACCTTAAAGATCATCAAGTTCCAACCCCCCTGCCATAGGCAGGGACACCTCCCACTACATCAGGCTGCTCAGTGCCTTGTCCAGCCTGGCCTTGAACACCTCCAGAGAGGGGGCATCCACAGCCTCTCTGGGCAACCTGTTCCAGTGTTTCACCACCCTCACTGTAAAGAATTTCTTTCTTATGTCAAGTCTAAAATTTCCTTCTTATGTCAAGTCATATTAATGCTTCTGTTATATCCCATTGATCTCATTTGCTGAACACCCACGTAATCCATGATTTGATCACAACTGACAAATTATAACCTTTTCTTTCCCCAGCAGCCTGGACTTGTAACTTTCTCTCTGGATTGGCTTATTTGGCTGCTTCTGCTTTTGTTATAGTATCTGTTGCTTTCTTTTGAAATGCTGCTGAAAAGACAAGCATTTCCACAGAGACTGGCTCATTGGCAGAGGACACGTCTCTGTTTTACTCCCTGGATCCCAATAATTCTAACAGTGTGACACAAGTGATTTGCTACTGGTAAACATTCCTCAGCACTGGCAATGTGCTTGCCTTAAATAGGCAGCTTTGGGTCTCTGTGGCCACACAAAACACATAGAGTTTATAATTTGGTCATTTATGGAGAAAAACTCTTTATATCACCTAAGTGCAGATCCCCAATTTCCAGGACTAAACATACAGCTTAATACCTACAGCCCTCCTATATGGCCAAAGAAGAAAGAGAGAGACTTCTCCCAAAAAGCCTTTAAACCAGGTTTCTTCTGAGTTACCTGTTACCAGTTAAACCTCCAGAAGAGTTGAGCCTTCTGCAGTGTGACAGAGAGTACTCCTCTGCTCATTTGGCTATTGCAAGGTGCCAGCTCCTCGCTAGATGAGCCAAGTTGGAACAATCCTTTCAGAGGTGCTGAGGCGTAAGATATGAGAATATTGCAACAAAAAAACCCCAGTGGGCAGCTCTTAGCCATGAATGGGGAAACAGTCCTTCTCCTTGTTACAAATCACAGAAAATGATACCTGTCACTTGTGTCTTCTCCTTGAATTTAAATTAAATGCATGAATTGAGAAAGAAGAAAAGGTTATATCAATAACAAAGCACTCACTTCTCCTACTCCAACGTGACCCAGCATCTGACTTGCTGTGACTAGAGCAGATGCAGGGTCATCTAATAAAATAATTTCAGGACTGCCCTTTAAAGATCAGTCAATTTTTGTTCCTCATTTCTAACCACTGATTTCTCCCTGTTTTCCCTTTCAATCACAATGGTAACATTTTTTTGAAAATAAGAGTATAAATTCTCTCACTTTTGACCCATGAAAGAAATTTTTAATGATCCATGTCTGAGCATAGAGGTAATTGAGAAGATCTTCAATTTCTGCTCTGTTTAAACTGTGAAATCTAAAGTAATGCTTTCTTGCTATGTGAAATTTCCTCACAGAAAATGAGTTCTTGTGTAAATCCACCCTAATTTGATACTGATTTGACTCAAGGCAAATGAGCAGGTCTCCTGGTGACAAGCAGTGACTTCAACGAGCATCAAGTTCTCTGTGTGGCAAGAATCTTGCAAGACTGTGCTTAGAAAAATGTCAGATTTGAAAGCTGCAATTTCCATTTGTGACACAAGGTGGCTGCAGAAAACCAGATTTTAGTTTAATTTTACTTGTTCCCCGCCACCCCGTGCTGCCCATCCCTGTGTTTTACTGGTTTGACAGTGTGTGTGACCCACTTTGGACTGGCATCCCTAGATGTCAGTCTAAATTTTCACACTGCATTTTTGTTCACACAACCACCTTAAAGCTTTGGATGTTATTGTTTGGACTCATTACCCTGTTGATCTCTAGTTTTCTCTTCTCATTGTTTCTGCATCCTTTGATTTTAATGTCAGTGAATCTAGAGATAAGTTACATTTTAGACATAAACAGTTTTATAGATAAGCACACAAAACTCCACCACATACACGAAAAAGCAGCTCTTGTTCAATACTGAATTTTGAATCAACTGAATTCCAAGAAAGAAAGACATTTGGACATTTGAAACCCTTAGCTTAATATACATATTTTCTTCCTTTGTTTCAGTTACAATTTCTTCATCAGTTCTATTTTCTCTACCATCCTTTGCACCTGTCCTGGCTGTCATCCTGACTGGATGGCCATGCCCATGAATTCTCAGAAACCTCTTAAATAAGGTTTAAATGCATCATGTTTCTCCAGGATGATGAAATCAGCACATCCTCCAGCAGAGTGCATGACTGCATATTGTAGCCTTCTTGGCTGTGAATCAGACAGACCTATAGGGCAGTCTGATACCAGATTAATGAGTTATCTGTCAAGGGTCTGTCTGCTTGAGGTGAGTAAGCAAACACGGAATCCTAGAATCATAGAATAGGCCTGCAGATTCATTGGGTAGCAATTGGAAAGTGATTATATACATTCTTGTATATATAGATGTGCTAAGTGGTGGAAGAGTTGAACAACTCCCTTGTGTTTTCATGGAAGAGTGTGTGGCACTGGAGTTTAGGCTTGAGTGTGTTTTGCCATTTTGCATATTGATCTGGAGAGAGAATATTACATATCAGCTTCAGCTCTGCACACTTAATCTCACCTACCTGAGTGTCACCCCAAATGACAGCTTTTTCCATTCTTTCATTAACACTTTCTGGAGGCATCTTTGTATTCTCTCTATTGATTACAAAGGGAGCCTAGACATTAAAATTCAAATAGTTAAAACTGGGTAAAAAGATGATCATATGAAAGGTAAAGATTAAGTTGAAACTTAGAATGCTCTAGAGACTGAATTTTTAGCATAATAGATTGCTAGAGAAATAGATTGTTTTCAATGTTACATACCTCCTGTGGAGAAAAAATTATCACAAAAAAAGCCCCACCAGCAATGTACTTCTGAAATATTCACATTCATTTTATTTATATAAAATCTTTCAGAAAACTTGCAGCCTCCTGTAGTCTTTACAGGGAGAACTTTTCCTCTGGCCACATTGTAAGCATCACTATATAATATATAATCTTGTGGTGAGCAGCAGATCAAACTAGAGTTATCTTTGTGCATGCAAAATGCTTAGCTCTACCCAGCAGAATGTTGTTCAAAGGAAAGGCAATCTGAACTTTGGTTAAGCTTTAGCAGTGATGTGATGTTTAGCTGAGTCAGTATTTTGTGGGAAATACTCTGAGAATACTCTCCTCTTCTGCTCTTGGGCTGTCCTTATACATATTCACTATTTAGGCATTTGAAACTAGAAATTATATTTTCCAGGAAGTCACATATTGCAGCCTATGCTCCCCAGTTAAATAAATATCCCACAAATTGTATTTTTAGCTTTAATGGGTCTATAAAGTGAATTTTACTGTCACCTATCACACACAACACAAGCCATTTCAGTTCACCTGGCACCATGTTTACACCAGACAGGAAAATATACATTTTGATATGGTTAAGCTTGGTTTTCTTTCCTGCTGTACTTCTGTTTGTTAGTTGACTGAGGTAAAAAAAGTTAAAGGTGGTGCCAGTAGGGCCCTTCCCTGACCTCATCAAACTGGGTACTGAGTAATTGCAGTGGAATAAATGTGGCTACAGCAGCAGCAAAAAGAGCCCTAATACCATTACTTGATCTCAGTATCAGCTCTGAAGTTTTATGCTGAAAGTTTCAAGGAGTGGTTTTTAGACAACTGTGCTAGAGAAGAAAAAAGTCAACCAGAGCAAGATAATAATAAACCTAGTGATCACAGGGATCCATATCATCCTTGATTTTTTTTTGAATGAGTGGTTAGACACACAATGTCTATGGACTATTTATCCTCTGTGGACTATTTATCCTTTAAAAATAATGCATATCCTTTAAAAATATGGTAATCTTTAGATTATTATTTACTAGAAAGTCTTTAATTGGTAAAGTACATATTTGCTGTTGGTATGACAGTTATAAGAAATTACTGAAAAATACAACTTTACAACAACATACAACATGCAATATCCTATGAGCTCTTGTATTATGCCAGTTCTGACATTCCCATTGCTTATAGTCTCCCAGCTCTTGGTTACACCTGGAGTGAAAGGTACAATTGTAGAAAACAGGGGTGAGAAAAAAACAGGGGTGAGAAAATCTATCACAGAAACGGATGAAAAGAGGACTAGGAGAATTTCACCTGGAAGGGACTACAAAGGACATGATTTATATGAGGCATATACAGAAAAGAGATCATAAAAGTCTTTGTACCTCTCTGTGCAAGGGCAATACCATAATTTCCTCCCTGATGTAGTGGGAGGTGTCCCTGCCTATGGCAGGGGGGTTGGAACTAGATGATCTTTAAGGTCCCTTCCAACCCAAACTGTTCTATGATTCTATGATTTCAATATCTAGGAATAAAATAACTGTCCACCTGGAAAAGCAATAAGGACATTATATCTATTTCTAAAAATTTTTATAAACTTCATGTCTAATATACTAACCTGCACTGGACTGTATGTGTCCTTTTTTGTGACTTTTCCTCTGTTTATCTACTTAAAACATCCAAGACAGAAGAATTTACAAGTTTAGGTGCAAGTTCCCTGCTTTGGGGATACACTACTCATAAAGGGGAAATACTATAAATAGGGGAGTCTGATACAACATACTCCTCTTTCCACAGCACTCTTGTGAAGTTCAACATTTCTTCTGTATGGAAGAGCTACAGGCATGAGAAATCACATCCCCTCTCCAGCACAACACAGCTTCAGAGGGTTTTCCAAAGGTGTCCGGAATTGCCTGGGGGTGTGCAGAGGCCACATAGGAACAAAGCAGCAGCAGATGATTTCAAGCGAAATATTAGTTCAACTGAAACCAATTTCCTGCCCTTTGCCACAGGAGACTATTTTGCATGAACCTATTTTTAACTTGGGTTATTTTTTTTTTCTTGACTGTGTTGTGATAGCTAGAAAAGCACTGCTTCCACTTTGTCAAAGCAAATGTTAATTTGGACAAATTTGTGGATTCACATATTATGTACAGGCAGAAATAATAACCTCTGCCCTTTCATTTTGAAGCAAAATTCAGAGCAAAAGATAGAAAATGTGAAAAAACTGTGCAAAATCTTATGAAATTAACATCTTGGGGACTGATCAGAAAAAAACAGAGCAAGACCATCTGCCTGCCAGCTTCTGTGGAAGATGTGGCCTGTTGTATAACTGATCAGGAACTTCCAGTTTAAAGTTCTCCAAACTGCTGCAGTGACTGCTCCTTTAGCCCTGGACCTTTCTACTGACAGCTGTCAAGGGTCCCACAAGCACCACTAAAGCTGTCCTATGATATTTAAAGTTCGGAGAATGAAGAATCTTCTGAAACCAGCCTCTTGAGACCTCTTGCACCTTCAGATCTGCTATTTCTTGGCTCTGAGATTTGCTTGAGGAAGCAATTAAAACCACAACACAAACCAAACAGCACTGTTTCAAAGAGTGACTCTATTCAAACCATGCCAGGTGATGCCTTAACTGATATGCCCATCTGAATGTCAGTAGAAATCATGGATTTCACAAAGAGCTTCCCAGACTGCTGACAAAAAGAATTAGAGATATAGGAAAGGGCAGCAGTACAAAAATACAGAATGAGAAAAGTTGCTACATCTATTTGCTTTCAATTAAAAGGCAGGAGAATGGCATTGGAATGAAGTCTCCAAGGCAACATTAAGAAAGTCACTGAAGAAGTTTTAAGAAATGTATGTGCATAACTAATGCTTGGATTTCACTGTTTAAATACTAGGAAATGAAAGAGCAAAGATTTAGATTTGGAAAACTTGATTGAACATGCAGCTAGCAATGGATGGATTATGTTTTTAGAATTGAAAGACAAACAAAATCCTTTAACCAGCCATGATGGTCCATCCTTCCATTTATCACATTAACTGGAAAAGTTTAGTGTGAATTTTAAGCAGCTGGATTGAATACCCAGTGAAGTTAATTGGGCTGTAGAGCCCAGGGAGTGAGTGTGTAGGATGCTTGAAAAAATCTTCTGTTTAAAAGGAATAAAAGTTACCAAGAATTGAACAGTCTTAGGGCAAATACTCATCTCAAAAAAGATACTGCAAGTGAGCAAAGAACCTATGAGGAGGGAAAAAAAAATACATTTATCACCAACTTAACAGTATTTTAAGTATTGGGAAGCATAAGTATGAAGTGAGAATAACCTCAAATAAATCAGATTTGGATCCAGCAAAGAATTAAGACTACTACTCCAGGTCCCACCTGGAGTGTCCAGTTCTGGAGCCCTCAACATAAGGACCTGTTGGAACAGGTCCAGAGGAGGGCCACGGAGATGGTCAAAGGGCTGGAGCAACTCCATTATGAAGCCAGGCTGAAGGAGCTGGGGTTGTTCAGCCTGGGGAAGAGAAGGATCAGGGGGGACCTCATAGCTTATAAATACCAGAAGGGAGCTACAGAAAGGCAGGGGTAGGACTTTTTTAGTAGGATATGTGACCTAAGGACTAGGAATAATGGAAACACTGGAACAGGTTGCCCAGAGAGGTTGCGGATGTCCCCTCTCTGGACATGTTTAAGGCCGGGCTGGACATGGCACTGAGCAGCCTGATGTAGTGGGAGGTGTCCCTGCCCATGGCAGGGGGGGTTGAACCTGATGATCTTTAAGGTCTCTTCCAACTGTACTATTCTATGATTCTGTAATATCAGGTCATTAGTTCTTAAGACACACATATAGAAAATGAAAGAAGTAGCAAGGCCATTGCGCCTCTGCCATGACTGCATAATGTACTACTAAGTCAATATATTGTCTCAGCTTCCCAGGAAGCTGATGATGTCATGTACTGGGAAAGGCAGAATCACAAAGGGGCCAGACAGAATAGAAATGGACATGAGCATGGTCAGGGAGCTTGTGGGCTCAGCTTGGATAATTTCTGTTCCGGAGAGGAAATGGCATCTGCAGTTCTGCCTGGAGGCAGCTGGTCTGAGACACTTGGGATGCAGCAGAAGCATATCTCATGCTTCACTTGGCAGAAAAAAGACATTAGGAATATTATTGGATGTGAAGAGACTGATTAGAAATGACTCTATAATCTTCTATACAGTTTAGGAAATCTTCAGTTTGTTTTACTGAATTGATGGTATGTTTAAGAGGAAGCAGGGAGAAGTGTAATTTGTAATCAATTTGCTAATTGGGTAGTTTTATTTAATGAACACTTTCCACATCAGAAAAAGATGAATTTTAAATCACTGGGTTAAGGGAACCTTACCCAGCTCAGGGAACGTTAACTGAGGATTTACTTAAAGTTTCAAGTGCAAATATTCCATTATCTTAGGAATTAACATGACCTGCAAATTGAGGAAAAAAAATTTACTGGTGTAATAAAAGGAAACAGTCACCTCCACTAGAATATTCTGTTTACAAAATATTTCAGAATTAAATCTGTAATTTTAAATCCTGACAGCATATTACAGAATGCCAAGTCTGTTTAAGACTGGTAGTCCATGCCACTGCTACTGCATATAAAGCAGAAGTTCAAGATCAGAAGTTGTGCTTTCTGCTCCTCTGCCCCCCTCAACATTTATCTCTATTTTAATATTGTTTTGACATTTCTTTTACTCTCTGGTCCCCCTAATCCATACACCATCAGGTGGATGCTCTGGTTGATGGCTCTCCCAGCATTGCTGTTCTGGCCAGTTTTATTAAGGATGGACACATGTAAGAAAGAAGTCAAGGAGGAGACATTCAGTATTCTTCTGGATGCCAGCAAATTGTCTCCACAACCAGACAGTTACAGACCTCAAAAAGCCAAGCCTATCTACAGAACTGATGCAGAAAGTATTGCAGTTAGATTGGCAAGAACAGAAAAACAGGTAATTTGCAATGCACCCTACTGACATTGGCTTCTTCTTTTTGCTTCTTCAGAGCTGATCACCTAAGCTGTATGTATCATTTAGTTCCTAAAATAGTATCTTAGTTTATAATCAGGATGAAGTGCCTCAAGCTTGGATTTACCTTTTAAATCCACACGACTCCATGAGATGAGAGTGCAATGCAAGGATGAATAAAAAAGGGAATAAACCTACCTGTTCATTTTTCTAAGCTAGGCAAGGAGATGCTGATGGTGTCTGTAATGTCCACTTGTCAGCTGTTTCCTTGACAGCATCTCACTTAGTCTCACAATGCACAGGCTTAGTGAGAAATTGATAAGACAGAAGAAGGAAGTCTAAAACTCTCTGAGAATTAGTTCTCTTCCACAGGAAAGTTACTCCTGAGGTGTAAATTTTCTCATTTTAAAAGAGATGTGTCTGGAAAGGTGAGTTATCTTCTTAGATCACTAACCCAGGGCTTCCAAAACTCATAATTCTGCAATTGTCTCCTAGGCTGGAGAATCTGAAGCTTGAAGAACCCTGTAGTTCCCTGAGACTGGATCTAACATACAGCCTCAAGCACTTTACAGCCAAAAAGACTAAATAGTTTTACTAGAAGTCTTGCTTCTACCTGTTTTTGTCTTGGAGAACAACTTGGAGTTCCAAAGATAGCAGAAATTTTTGCCATGAAGTCTCTTTTCCAGGCTATTGTCACAGGGCAGGAAAATATTTTTGCTACAAATGAAGGTTTAAACAAGCAGAAATGTCTGACAATGAAAAAAAAGAAGAAATAAAAAAAGTCAGTGAAGATTGAAAAAGCATGGATTGAAAAAACATCTGCAGTTTTTACTGTGTGAAAAAAAGTGGCTAGTCATAGTTGAAATTTATTTGTATGTCTTAAGGGTAAGTTACTTCAGGAGCTGTTTACCTGCCAGCTTGCAGGGCCTGTGGCATGTCATGGCCTTACTAATGGAGCTAAAAATATTGCAGGAGAGTGAAGAAGAAGGGACCTGAGCGAGGCTGATGTGCCAATAGATGTCACTGTTGCACGTCTTACGTGGTTTTCCCGTTTTGGCAAATGCTACCCAAGGAGAGAGCTGTGCTGGGGAAGGTGGGCTTGAGTGTCCCATTTAGAATCATGGAGTGGTTTGAGTTGGAAGGGACCTTAAAGATCATCTAGTTCCAACCCCCTGCCATAGGCAGAGACACCTCCCACTAGATCAAGTTGCTCAGAGACAAAGCCTAAAACACCTCCAGAGAGGGGGCATCCACAACCTCTCTGGGCAGCCTGTTCCAGTGTCTCACCACTCTCACAGTAGAGAACTTCTTTCTTATATCCAGTCTTAACATCCCCTCTTCCAATTTACATCTGTTATTCCTAGTCCTGCTATCACATATCCTATTAAAAAGTCCTACCTTTGTGTAACCCCTTCAGGTATTGATAAGTCACTCTGAGGTCCCCCCTGAGCCTTCTCTTCTCCAGGCTGAACAACCCCAACTCCTTCAGCCTGTCCTCATGTTTATGCTTTTTCTGCTAGATGAGCTGTCTATATGACAAAGATCAGACAAACCAAGCATCTGCTGGATAATGCTTTGTCAGTTAGGTGGTTAAAAATAAGTTTTATCTCTCCCATAACAATGAAAGCAGACCTTTACCATCAGCCTGTTTGCATTTGCTGCCCATTAGCAATACCATCTGCAACACAGATAATCAGACTTGGAAGATATAATAGAAGTGAAGCTGAGGAGTCACAGAGCTGCTCAGAGCAGCCCATGGCCACTGCAGTGTCTCACTTGGCACTGAGATACTCTCTGCTCACGTGCTGTGTTGTTGTGGGCACGAGTAGCTGAGAACAGGACTTGGCATGACTTTTTGGCAACCCTTGTCTCTGACTCATGCTCTGAGAGAAATACCAGAACTCTCCCCTGCTAAAGCACCAGGAAAGGAGCTGTGTCTGCTCTGGATGCATCAGCTGGGGACTCCTCTCTGCTGGGAGAAAAATTTTTCAGGGGGTTTTATTCTCTCATGTGGAGTTTGTTTTCCCTAACTTGCCTGATCATTCATCTTGGTCACCTCCTCTCACACTGAGGCTCCTTCTCATGCTCCCACATCTCTGGTTATGTAGCAGGAGAATCACAGACAATGTCATAACAATTAATGTGCCACTGCAGGATCCTGTCCTGCTTGTGCTCTCGTTCTTGGCTAATGACTCAGTCCCTTTTTTATTCCCCCTTATGGCAATCAATGTGCATCAGTGCCTCCACCCCAAAATGGCAATGTTTTTAGTAAGGACACTGAGCTCGGTGATGCCAGGTAGAACAAAAATGGTTTTGATCCTACTGATGTAACCAGAAAATCCAAAAAGCTTTTTGGCCTCCTGAATTTCCTGCATCTCATTAGACTGCCCAGCACACATCTGCAACAGCTCACAACCAGACCTGTCAGCACGTGGCTCATTAAAAGGCCATGGCTGCCAACTTCTTTTGGCCTAAATCCTTCCCTTCTTGGAGCAATACAAGTACTGGTCTGTGCACCAAGTACCTTTGTGGGAGCTTGAGGGGAAAAAAAAATCAAACTCTTATCAGGCAATTCACTTCCTTGTGGGTGTCAGTGTGTGCTGATGTGTAATAGCCTTTAGCAGCCCTCCAGAGTGAGGAAGAAGAAAATCCCCAATGAGACTCTGACCTGAGGAATTTGCCTTGTAAATTACACAGGGGGGTCCAAGTGGTGAGGAGGTTTTGAGCTGTACTCCTGAAACTTTTTTTTTATTTCCTCTCCTCCCTCAAACTTTGTATCACATGCAATTTGTAAAGTATATACTTAAAGCAAGGGTGGAAAATATAGATGAGGATTTAAAATATATGAGGATTTCAGCTAGGGCTGTTATTTCCAATCCACCTTTGGGCTGTCCTCATTAAAAACCATTTGTGAGAAATAGAATTTAATTCTTCAAGCATGTGAGCTACTAATCTTATGTCAAAAGCCAAATTACCTCAAGTTTGAGCTGTCTTGAAACCTTTATCATCCCAGTAACAAAAGCTGGAGGTAGAGGCTGAGTATCATCACCTTGCCTTTCTAATATTGCTCTTCCTCAGGAATCTCAGACATTTCCTGCATTTGGGATCCAGACAATTTCTCATGAAAACATTGCTCAAGTCCTATTTTGGCTTGAAACATCTTGATTTATGACAACTTAAAAAAAAATATTGTCTGTTGAAGCAGTAAAAAGCACTGAGAGTTTTGTGGGCATGCATTAAGAATGGAGGAAGAGTGTTTTTTTTTCATTTAATAAGAGCAAGCTGGGTGTTAGGGTTATTTTAGCAGTATAAAAATGTTATAATCAAGTAATCAAACTAAATATGGATGTGATCATAGGTGACACCTCTCCTTTCTCCTCCAGATCCAATTTGTCCCATGAGAAAGAACATCAGAAGAACAAAACTTGTTCAGATCTCAAACAAGACCACCATAAGCAGCCTCAGGCCATAGCTGTCAGCTGTGAGAGAAGTGGGGGTAGAAAAGGTGTTTCACCTGGAACAGGAGTTTAGGGGTTCAGCTGGGGTGCTGCAGGTGGTGGCAGAGCAGCATGGCCATCCTCATTGTGCCAACGTGAGTGTTTGTGTGGTGAGTGCTGGGAGAAGCAGAGTGAGGATGGGCAGCAGCCAGAGGTTGAGGTAGTGCTGGGCAAAGCAGGAGTTGTGGCTTCCTGTAATTGTCCTCCCTTTCCTCTTCCACACATCATTTTCCATAAACCTTTCCTTCCAATCCTGCCTCAGCAACCCAGTGAATGTTGGTGGGGTGACCATGAGGATGCCAGATGCTCTGCAGCTCAGATCATTAATAAGGGCTCTGCAAGGTGCACAAGATGTTTCCACTGCCAATTCCAAATGTTATGGACCCAGCCTGGCCTCTCCAGTGGCAGGGGGGATTTTTAAGCACTTTCCTCCCTGCTCCAGGTTATTATGCTAAATCCTTTTCTCTGAATGAGACAGGGAAAACTGGAGACAGAGCTCAGAATATGAGATATCACTGTGTGAGGTACTGTGTGTAATAAGAACACAGAAAAGTTTTACTTTTAAAAAAGATTAATCCTCTTCTTGTCTTCTTTTCCCCAACAGATTCTCCATGTCACAGATGCCAGAGTTGCATTTCCAGCCTGTTAGAAACATGACTAGAAGATAGCCTTTGAGTATATACATTATCTAGTAGAGAGGCCAGCAGAGGTTAGCTAAAACTATTCAAGGCTGAATATGGAAAATGGTTTTACCAATGAAAAATCACTAAGAAGAGGGTTGAAGCTCTTCAACTCAACCAAAAACCAATAAGAACAATAGCAAAAAAAAAAAGATTTTTACCTGCAGAATTTTCTTCTAATCAAGTACTTTATAATCAGAAACAAACATTTGTTTCCTGCTTGAATGGAATGTTCAAATTATTTTCTTGAGCTGAAATGATTCTTTAGTAAATTAATCTTCATTCTGACTTCCCCCAAAGCAATCTGGGTCAGAAGGTCTTTGCAATGGCTTTGCAATTGCAGTTTTCTAGGGGAGAATCTGCCATAGCAGAATTAAGAGTGTCAGGTAAGACCCTAAGCTGGTTTGGGGGAACTTCTGACAAAAATTCCATCACTGATGACATATCTAGCGAAGTAACTGATCCTGCGATGTATCTCACCTCCTTGTTTTCTCCCCAAGGCTCTCTCAGTGTGGTCTTAGCAGTTGTGACAGTCCCTCATGCTCTGAAAACTGTGACTGAGTGGAAAGATTGCTCATCTTGACCGTCACCAGATGGAGAAAATCCTATCTCATGATCTGAGCATGATGAGGCTTCTTAAAAAACTATGACCTTTTGAAATCCCTACTACTGATCACCCAGAGAACAACCAGAAATCCTCTGTATTTTGTTAGTTTCCTGTAGCATCATTACTCACCCCTTCTGGAGTCTGCTTACCCTATTCATGTGAGGGACTTCTTTGTTTGAGACACTTTATTGCTGTGTTTCATGTGCTTGAAAATATTCAGGCAGGACCAGAGCTGAATGATGCTAGTCATTTCATAAACAGCTTGGGGAAATACCTCACCCTCACTTGAGGAGTTTGCCATTTAATCTGAAGAGAGATAGGACAAGTGAATGTGATGAGCTGAGAAGGAAGGCCCCATGACAGCTGTATGGCTCCTGTCCTTGTAAAACATCATTTACTTCTTGAATCTCATGAAATATTTCCAGAAAACACACAGAACTGACTATCATCCAATTCAACCTTTAAGTGGTTGCCAAGAATTTTGGAAGGTTAAAATAGTAATAATAATGAGGAAAGATTTGGAGATGTTTCTTCTTTTGTGTATTCATCTATCTCTACTTAAGAGTTAAAGGTTTGGAGTCTTTTCCTATTTGTTTTTTTTTTTTTTTTCCTTTTTTTCCTAGACTGATCTCATTTGGCAATGTTATTCTTCTTGGCACATCCTAGAGGCAATTGTCTAAATAGTAAATACAGTGAAAGTTATAGCAAAGCCCCTTCTGTTTTTAACTTGCCACCAAATTAGGGTTACAAGTATTTATCTGTCTCAGTATTTGAAGTTCCTGCATGTTTCCAGCTCCAGCAGTGGATGTGGCCACATTTATCCCTTCCCCTAGTAAATGAAACACAGCAAACTACTTTTGCATCCCTTTATTTACAGGGAAACATTGAGTAAAGCTGTCTCATCAAGTGGATCTTTTCTAGCATTTTGAAGGACTGAGTTAGCAGAGTAGCTTAGTTTCTTTCTCTGTAATAGTGTTGGCAGATGAGTCATTGACTAATACAAGAAGCAAACAGAAGAAATTAGGGAGGAGGATGGAAATCCCATCAGATTTTGGAAGAAAACAAACAGAAGTAGTGACATTAAAAGGTGTATTTGCCATGCAGTAGATTGTTTCTAACAATATTTGTGGTATTAGCAAATCACACATAATCAAATAGCACAACCTGTAACATGCAACATTAAAAAACATTTATTACAGCCTGTTTTCTTTCACTTTTGCTTTATTTAATCAAAAAACCTGAGACTCAGCTTAAATATGATCTGTTAGCACAAAGTTATTGTGAATATTTGTGAACATGGCTGTCCTGATGGCATTAGCATTGAGTGTACTTAAGAGGAAGGAGTTTGAAATACATTTTTAGATGTATTGTGCTCCCCATAAAGTTGAAAACAAGATGAAGAAGTCATGGAAAAATCAGTACTTCAGTGAAATGTGTTTGAAATATGTATCACCTGCATAATACAGGTCTTTGCTGGTACTTGGCAATAACTATATAGAATCATAGAATCATAGAATAGTTTGGGTTGGAAGGGACCTTAAAGATCATCGAGTTCCAACCCCCCTGCCATAGGCAGGGACACCTCCCACTACATCAGGATGCTCAGTGACTTGTCCAGCCTGGCCTTAAAATATAATGATGACTAGGGTGTGATAAGCTGTACTCTTGTTGATTTGAGGACACTCATTGTGGGGCTGTTGGGTTGTGATGAATGGCATTTCTAGGCTTTTTCTTAGGTTAGACTGGAATTCAGAGCTGCATGATTCTGTCCCAGTGTTTTTCTGAGAATAATGGATGACTGTGGGATTGCTGGAGGGAGAATGAAAATAGAAAGACTTTATAGGAAAGATGTGCTTCCTGAAAGAGAGGAAGCCTCTGGTGAAATAGTGAGAAGAGGAGATTTGTATTTGCAGTGAGAAGTGTTTTCAAGTAAACTAGTTTGGGTTGTGTAAATTTTTGTGCACTATCTCTGATGGAAGCCAGGAGGCAGCTTATGGGGTCTGGACAGACCTGCTGCTGTTTTCATAGCATGAGATGTCTGGGCTTTTTCAAGAGCAAGGAGTTTAATTGCTTTATCAGGAAGTATGGCTGAAAAGGTCTAAGTATAAAAGCTAACAAAATATCTCCTCAAAAATGGAATATAAATCTGTGTAAGTGACATCATGTGGGCAAGTGAGGTATCTGTGTCAAGAGTGATGGCATGGCTTATGTGTCTGACTGAGCTGAAAAGAGAAATGGCATCATCAAAATTTGATGTCAGAAGAAAAAACTGCTTTCCACACTTATTGAACTAAAATATGAAAAAAACAAATTTTCCCCTGATTCATTTGAAGTTTTGCTTGTGTTCTTTCCAAATTTCTCATCATGAAACAATCTCTAATCTATTTGGATATATACATATATATTTTGTAAAACAATACAATATATCCATTGAAATATGCACATATTTATTGCAAAGTGTATGCTTTGCTGTCTTCCAGAAGTGGAGTAGATATTTTTTCTCAAAATAACCACATCCATAACTGCTCATTTGTGAGAAACAGCTGAGGACTGATAGATTCAAAGTTTATTTAGTGATGGTAAATGTAGAGCCATTTTTCAGAATCAATATACATAATCACACTTGTGTGACTAAATTTAACACTGGAAAATACTTACAGCAAGGTACTAAGACATACCCAACCCAAAAAAAAAAGAGAGGAAGAAAAAAGTAAAATATAACACTGGAGGAATCCCAGAAGTATTGGCATAAATTCATGGAAAAAGTTACTCCAGATCTCAAAATACGTGTGAAATAAGAAATTGAAGAAAATAGTCATGGGAGTCTTTATTGGGAACCCTATTTATTCCAACTAAAACTACATTACTGAATATTAGAAGGTAAATCACATTACAGATGTCTCTTCCATGTTGTTCCAACATCGTAGAAGCTGCCCACTAAAACATCATTTTCTTCTTCAGTGTTATACACTGATATACACTTCATTTATAGTAAATAAAACATATGAACTAGTTTATAACCAAGACCACTAGTCCTGATAAAGTGATAGCTGTTTGGTTGAGTTTCCTCTGAAGCAACACATGTACTGCACTGCCAGGTGTTTGCTGAGATGAATAGCAGATGTGAAAATGGGAACTCCATGTACCATTTTCTGCATGGTTTCAAAAAAACATACAGATTGTTAGAGACCCCTTTTATTTTGGTGCCTGAATTTTAAAACTTGTGTTTAAAATTCCCCTCATGTCATCCAGAGGGGCAGAATAAATACAGATCCTGCTAATTCACTCATTATCATAAGCCATTTTGGATACTTGGATCTGTAGTTTTCTGTCTTACACATTCAGAGTAAATAATTTGTCTTCAACTGTGACCTTCCTGCATGGTTAAAAGCTAGATGAAGAAATTTCAACCTCCTGCATAGCAGATGTCCTTCCTCTTCCTCAGAGCATTTCTTGTCTGCTGAGTGCTCTCCTCCATGCCTCTCTGCCCAGCACCTCCAAAAATTGTTTGCAGGACTGGTAAACTAACCTAACAGGCTCTTAAAGAAAGATCAAACATTCAAAGTGAAAATCCCTTCATCTAGGATAAATGTAAAGGGCTGGAGCAACTGCCCTATGAGGACAGGCTGAAGGAGTTGGGGTTGTTCAGCCTGGAGAAGAGAAGGCTCCAGGGGGACCTCAGAGTAACTTATAAGTATCTGAGGGGGTCCTACAGAAAGGCAGGGGAAGGACTTTTTAATATGATATCGGATGGGAGGACCAGAAACAATGGATGTAAATTGGAAGGGGGTAGATTTAGACTTGACATAAGAAAGAAATTCTTTANGTCCCTTCCAACCCAAACTATTCTATGATTCTATGATTCTATAATCTGTACAAAAACTGAGACTCCCTGTTCAGATTTCTGCTAAGAAATAGGCACTTCCCTGGTGTAGTTCACAGTATGCTCAGACAGATACACAAGTCATAACCTAGAGGCACTTTAAAGGCAATGTGATTGATTTCTTCAGCCCGAAACATCTGCAGTTGAGTGGAAAGTGTCCCACAGCAGTGCATGTTTCCTCCTTGTTCCCTTCTTGGTAGAACACCATGTGCTTTTGCTGTGAATGCTGAATGTGGTGGATTAAAATCTGTGGATAGCCTTTTGCATCCAGGGATGAACTCAACCAGTTATTTTCACAAAAATAGCCATATTCGTGTCATTGTGCCAAATGTCAGGGAACTATTCTTGTGGTGATGAAATGTGGTTTTGCTTTGGACTACAAAGGAGATGGCAGGAGAAGATGTTCATATTGATTAGAAAGAAATGAGGATGTTACTCCTGTGGCAACAGCAGTAGAGAATAGAATCATAGAATCATAGAATAGTTCGGGTTGGAAGGGACCTTAAAGATCATCGAGTTCCAACCCCCCTGCCAAAGACAGGGACACCTCCCACTAGATCAGGCTGCTCAGTACCTTGTCCAGCCTGGCCTTGAACACCTCCAGAGAGGGGACATCCACATCCTCTCTGGGCAACCTCTTCCAGTGTTTCACCACCCTCACGGTAAAGAATTTCTTTCTTATGTCAAGTCTAAATCTACCCCCTTCCAATTTACATCCATTGTTTCTGGTCCTCCCATCAGATATCTATATACATCACAGTCAATTCAAACAAGTGTACAAAATCTATTTGTTGAGATAAACTGACTTCAAAATATCTTTCTCTGAAAGCATTCAGTAAAATAAAGATTAGCATCTTCAGGAGAATTCTGGAGCATGGAGCTTTGGAGCATGTGATAGTGATGTCATTGGATGGGCTGGGGCTAACTCAAGTGGATGTCTGTGCTTGGTAAGTTATTATTTCCAGATGGAAAGACATATTTTAGAAAACAGTTTTGGAAAACAACTGCTGGTGAGCCAGGTAGGCAGTAAATGTTAAAATGAGAAGATGTCTGTGAGGTTTCCAGGTAGATATGAGCTGACTGCAGCCTGGAGGACAAAGCACAGAGGCAGATGGAAGCAATCCCTTGTCAGTGATTGAGTAGCTGAGAGCAATGAGCTGTCTTCTGCAGAGAGATTTTTGTTAATTTTAGAAATGAATCCTTCTGTGTCACTCTTGCTTTTGGCACTTCCCCTCTCATCTCTCTCTGTCCTTTTGCACTGGACCACATGGTGCAGCATCTGCTGTGTGTGCAAGGGAAGGTGCTTGAGGAGGAAAAAGTGGCTCAGGCAACTGGGAGAGAAGAGTCAGAGGGAGCTATAACTCTGGATAATGCCAAGATGACAGGCAATCTGTGGTAAGGCTTATATATAAACTGAAGGCTGGTAAAGAATAGTGAGGAAACTGTATTCTTCTACTATTAGTCCTTTAAGAATATCTAAGGTTCAGGATTTAGAAAAATAAGCCACTAGTATATATTTCACAAGAAAAAAAAAGCAACAAATGGCCTTGTTGCCCAGCTATTCCTTTTCTTGCCTATGGTGAAGATCTTAGAAATATCTGAATTTCTCAGACATAGAGATGATGTTGATGGTTGGACTCAATGATCTGAAAAGTCCCTTCCAACCTGCCACATCTGGAGTATTGCGTCCAGTTCTGGGGCCCTCAGTTCAAGCAGAACAAGCTTGAGCAGTACAGCCCAGAGCCATGAAGATGACGAAGGGTTAGGAACATCTCCCTTATGAGGAATGGCTGAGGGAACTGNGCCACAGAGATGATGAAAGGATTGGAGCATCTCCCTTATGAGGAATGGCTGAGGGAACTGGGTCTCTTTAGCTTGGAGAAGGGGAGACTGAGGGCTAACCTCATGAATGTTTATGAATATGCAAAGGATGAGTGTCAAGGGGATGGAGCCAGGTTCTTCTCAGTGACCTCCAATGATAGAACTTGGGGCAATGGGTGCAAACTGGAACACAGGAGGTTCCACAGGAACCTGAGGAAGAACTTTTTCACAGTGAGGGTGACAGAACACTGGAATGGGCTGCCCAGAGAGGGTGTGGAGTCTCTTTCTCTGGAGACATTCAAAACCTGTTTGTTCCCTGGTGGGATCAGCCTCCCCCTGGCAGTGGGAAGGGGACTGATGATCTCCTGAGGTCCCTTCTGTTCCCTGGTATTCTGTGATTCTATGATTCTATGTGTTTAATATGAGGCAAGGTTAGTCTACACTCAGCAGTATGAAGTTAAGTGCTGATTTTCATCCACTTAACTTGACCAGTTCACAAACACTTTGGATACAGCTGCAGTGATCACCAAGCCACATTTCTCCAGTATAATCCAACTCCATTTACAAACAGAAAAGCTTGGAAATATCTTGAAAAAGCTGTCACTTTATCTTCTTCTTCAACAAGATGCAGTCACAGCTCCAGATAAACTGTGTGAACCCTTTGGCTTTGATAAACTTCTCCTTAGAAAAAATTGGTTCTCTGAGTGCCCGTGGTAGGAGGTGGCAGGTGAGCCCTAAATGCTGACATTAGTGTAACAAAACACTTCCTCATGGATGGGGAGGCACAAAACTCATCCAGAGAAGCTACTAAACCCTTGTAATCCTAACTCGATCAGTACTAGGTTATCATCTCTCTTACTATGTGGTAGGAAATAGATCAAGATCAAGCTTTATTTTTTTTTTTACTAGATTTACAAGGGCAGCTGTTTTCCTAGAGCAGATACACTCCACTTCCTCCTCCAACCCCCCAGCAATGTCAAGTGAGCAGACCTTAATGATCCCACGTATTTTCTTAGCATTTCCCTTGCTAATTAGGTGAAACCACTGACCATTAGCATTCAAATAGGGGAATTTTCCCGCAGCTCAGTATGACAAGAGTCCTACCATACATAAATGACACATAGGAGAAAAGTCAGTGGTGCAACGTGATGATGCCAACCAAGAAAGGACAAATTAGATATTGCCTGACACAGGCTGTTTAGGGGAATTTTGAAAACTCTGTAAATTTTAATTAAACTCATAAATTCAACCCAGGTACACACTGGTGCTCTAGTAACTCAGCTGACCCTAAAAATACTCTGATTGTGCTTTCCCCTCCCCACTTTTCAAATAGAAGATGATTTCTAGAAGTACAAGGGCTAGAAATTGTAATTTTAATGAAAGTTGTTCTTCTTGACACACTACTAGCATTGTTTAATAACTTCTTTATGATGGTGTGTGCTTTGCAGGTTTTAGATGAATACAAATAGAAATTTTATGGGCTGCACAGGAAAGTAGAAGAAAGAGTGTGATGACAAACGTTACATTAATTTACAGTTTTGCAAACAGCAATATTCCTGAATTGCTGACAGGTGTTCCAAACTGAAA
>VZTY01016469.1:0-15855 GCA_013400935.1 Turnix velox | reverse complement strand
AACAGTGGGAGGGACAGGAGCAGAAGAAGCCCTAGTACACCCATAATTTCAGGCAGTGATGGCAGTTGGTAGAGAAGAAAGTGCAAATCATCTGGGGGATGCATTAAGGCATTCTAGAGTGTGCTCCATTGTAGCTGATTGACATACTTGTCTCTTTTTTTTTTCCACTGGCTGATTTTTTTTTCATGTTTTTCCTTATATGACCTGAAAATTATGCTTGTGTTTTTGTCTAATGAATTGTGGTCTGGGAAAGGGAATATGTTAGTTATTCATTCAGAAATAGTTGATGGGGGACAATAATTTAAAACAAACAGAAGTGATGTAATACATTTTTGTATTATTGAAATACTTCTGACACATTACCATGCAGATGCATTAGTTACCATCCTTGTTTATACTCAGCTCAACATTACCATATTTTTTTATGCTTAAGGAGACAAAATTAGATAGAGTTTTTAACTGCTACGGCTATAGTACCAATTAATATTTTTATTATCACCTTCCTTAAGAGTTAATTTAAAAAAAGACAATTTGGTCTCCTCTTTCCCTGCTTTCCAAGTGAACAAAACCTGAAAAAGCAAACACTGTATGTAAATGTATATTTGCATCAATGAAATCTTCTCCTTACCAGATCTCCTACACCAATGTAAGTTAAATTCAAGAGAGTGGCAAATATCAAAAAATAGTAACCTTTATAAGTTCCAGAAAAATAAGCAGATGGCAAAAGGTTCTATCTTTACCCTTAGTGAAAGAAATGTTTATTTTCTTACAGGAAAGAACTCACAAGAGCATGACTTGAATCCATAGAAAATCAGTCCTTACATATTTTGGTGGTCCTGAAATTATCATACCTTTCTGATAAGGCATCATAAACTAATGAGAGAAAATAACACTAGTATTTCTTGATCTCTCAGATGATAAGAAAATGCCTGAGTGTATCCAATGATAGCCTGCCTACACAGGCAGTAGCACTCATATAAGTCATAACCTCTGAAGCATCATCCTTTTACTTGAAAATAAAAGAACTAGAAAAAGAAATCAGGATAAAGGTGATTGACATAATTTGAAGTCTTTCGTATGTACTTGATGGGACAGAAAGAATGATGATGCTCATGCTGACTAGAATATTTGATTCTTGTATCTCTGTTTCACCAAAAGACATTATCTGTGCTTTTTATGACTCACTGTTTCTCTTCTGATCCAGTTCCTTTTGCTTCAATTGGTAAGATACTGAGAATACCATTCCTAATGTTTTTACTATAGTTGCTCTGTTTGCCATCACTTTTGACTTTCAAACTTGCATGTCTGCAAGAAATACAACCTTGATAAGATCCAGATCTGACTAAAATAAAAAGCCGATGACCATAATTNAGTTGTTTGCTTCTATTTTTTTCTCTTAATTTTATTAAAAATATGAATTCATATTTTCATCAGAATATTTGAAAAAATAAATGGTGGTCAAAAGTTTTCCTGGGATGATATGAACCATTTTAATTGTGGAATATTCTGTTCTCAGTTTTACATAAGGAAAAAGAGCAGATCTCTTTTGTTTAATAAGTTATTTTTGTCAGTGCTTATTCTGTGACACCATTCTTTCTTCCTAAAAAAATACATCTGGATGTTTAGACACTGTTATAGAGCTGATGCTGCAATGCTACTGCCCTGTTCTTGCCACTCCAAGTGTCACTGTCACTGTGATGTCAGCAAGCATTATCAATATATAAGACTCATGGTAAATTTTGGACTGTTAACTCCTTTAATTTGTCATTTAAAATGCAAAATCAGTGAGTGCTTTGTTGTTTTTTCCTGCTGTGGAAATTAATATACCCTCTACTACATCTCAGGTAAAACAGGAGAGATGGAGAAATTGGGATACTTTTGTCCAGTGAGTTCTGTGTCCTTCAAGCCAAAATTTGTAAATACTAATGGTAAAACATAAAGATTTTCTTTAACTTTTCCATTAATCACAAGTTATTCCAAACAGCTGACCAGTAGAGTTTTATCAGGTGGACACAGAAAAGGGAAACCTCACTACTTTGATAATAAAACTGACTGATTTCTGCTCTAGAAGCTGATAGCATTATGTCAGAATAAATAAGAAATCAGTCTCCAAAATAGTATGATGAGAATCCAGATAAGTATGCAGAACAGTGGGAGGGACAGGAGCAGGAGAAGCCCTAGAACACCCATAATTTCAGGCAGTTGGTAGAGAAGAAACTGCAAATCATCTGGGGGATGCATTAAGGCATTCTAGAGTGTGCTCCATTGTAGCTGATTGAAATACTTGTCTCTTTTTTTTTTCCACTGGTTGATTTTTTTTTTAATGTTTTTCCTTCTATGACCTGAAAATTATGCTTGTGTTTTTGTCTAATGAATTGTGGTCTGGGAAAGGGAATATGTTAGNTTTTTATGCTTAAGGAGACAAAATTAGATAGAGTTTTTAACTGCTACAGCTATAGTACCAATTAATATTTTCATTATCACCTTCCTTAAGAGTTAATTTAAAAAAAAGACAATTTGGTCTCCTCTTTCCCTGCTTTCCAAGTGAACAAAACCTGAAAAAGCAAACACTATATGTAAATGTATATTTGCATCAATGAAATCTTCTCCTTACCAGATCTCCTACACCAATGTAAATTAAATTCAAGAGAGTGGCAAATATCAAAAAATAGTAACCTTTATAAGTTCCAGAAAAATAAGCAGATGGCAAAAGGTTTTATCTTTACCCTTAGTGAAAGAAAGGTTTATTTTCTTACAGGAAAGAACTCACAAGAGCATGACTTGAATCCATAGAAAATCAGTCCTTACATATTTTGGTGGTCCTGAAATTTTCATAGCTTTCTGATAAGGAATCATAAACTAATGAGAGAAAATAACACTAGTATTTCTTGATCTCTCAGATGATAAGAAAACGCCTGAATGTATCTTCATGTTTTTCCTTAACACAGGCAGTAGCACTCATATAAGTCATAACCTCTGAAGCATCATCCTTTTACTTGAAAATAAAAGAACTAGAAAAAGAAATCAGGATAAAGGTGATTGACATAATTTGAAGTCTTTCGTATGTACTTGATGGGACAGAAAGAATGATGATGCTCATGCTGACTAGAATATTTGATTCTTGTATCTCTGTTTCACCAAAAGACATTATCTGTGCTTTTTATGACTCACTGTTTCTCTTCTGATCCAGTTCCTTTTGCTTCAATTGGTAAGATACTGAGAATACCATTCCTAATGTTTTTACTATAGTTGCTCTGTTTGCCATCACTTTTGACTTTCAAACTTGCATGTCTGCAAGAAATACAACCCTGATAAGATCCAGATCTGACTAAAATAAAAAGCCGATGACCATAATTATTTTTTTTTTAAACTGTTCAAGTGATCTGAAAGACTCCTTCTGGTCCAGGGGTTAAATTAGTAGACCAGATACTCAGATTATAAGATCAACATAATTTTATTTGCTCCAATACCTGTGTAAATAATAATTTTAACTGTATGGTTTGACTCAACAATTTTTACAGAACAGTTTTTACAGAGTTTCTGATGGAGTGACTTATTTGCCTTAGAGTAAAAAAGATTTCTAGGAGCCAGATTTTTAACTCAGAGTGACTGATGATGATCACAGTCATCCAAGCTGGCGCAGATGTTGCATTGGGAAAGCTATTGACCGTCAGTGGGTAGTAAAATTTTTCTGGTTTCACTTTATTGCTGCCCCCATTAAACCATCCTCCCAGGTCCTATATTTGTGTAACTAGTTTTGTCCCCTATGGTCTGGAGTCATTAGCCTGTTCCTCAATAGTGGACTATATAATGCTTCCTTCATTAACCCTGTGGATCTTGCTGCCCCATATAACATTTAAATGGGAGTTTATAGCTGTAATATCTTGATATAGATTTCCACTAGAGGTGCTTGAATGGAATACATGATTTCAGGGAGTAATCCTAAAAATCCACATGATGCTTTTGAGATAATTATAACATTGTGTGTCATTTCAAAACAGAAGGCCAGAATTTATTGTGAAAATAGTATTTCTTCTTTGAATACCATCCTTATACAGCTGCAAGTCATTTGAGTTCCTGCTAATTCTAACAAACTGAAAAGAGTAAGACATTATTTGTCAAAAAAACCACCACATATATTTCATCCCCTAAAACACTGCTTTGTAATAACCTCACCAGAATTAATACTAGCCTCTTAGAATTCTAGCTCAATTGGCAGCTCTAATTGGTCAGTCGTTATTGCTTCTTGAATTAAAAATTAATATAATGGATGTTTTATTTCTATGCCTTTTGGACTATTTGTCTCCAGCATTTCTTTCTATCATCACATTTGATCCCCAGCAGTGGATCATAGAATGAAGCACCGTTTTGTTCAGCATGTCAAGTGTGCTCAACACTAGTTCAATCTACCAGTGGGGATTTATTTGTGTATTCTACTTTAAAGAAAAAACTCAGTAGACATAGTGCTTTTAATTTTTTTTTTCATTTTTGAGTTTTGGCACCTTACCATGACCTGCAGTTACCCTTTATTTCAACTGTAAAAGTGGTCTTCTTTAGACTGAGACCTTATGGGCTTCCATCCTTGTGGATTCTTCTCTTCTATATGAATGTGAACCACTTTGAGCAGGCAAGATTTAAATTACCACTGATGGTACAGAAGGTATTCCAACCATTTTATTTCTTTGTCGTTTTATTTATATTACTTTTACATCTCTGAAGTAGACTGGCTTCAATGAATCATTCAAGATTTTGCATTTACTGAGAATTGACAAGTGCAATGATTACAGACTTGTAAACTAATCATGGGAACATCACACTAAAAGACAAAGTGCCACAGAATTACAAACTGTTAGCTTATATATGCAGGGTAATGAGACATAGCAGAAAAACCTGTATTTGAAATACCCAACTACCAATGAATGTGGCTTATATATCCTAACCCAGTAGAAATCCCAGAAATAATTGATCAGATATGGACATGGATCTCAGACACACAGTTGGCAACATTATCAGCAGGGATAGTTAACTTCTACCTAAATGTCATTAATTTATCTGGAACAGTGTCTTCCTGAACACACTTTTCAATTTATTTTCTTCACCACATCATGATCTTTCCACGCCATGAGGTACTGCTAACCTCTAGTTAGCATTTGTTCTACAGAGCCTTCCTGGAATCAAATCAGACAAATGCTCAGTGGTGAAGTAATTTTATTAGGGAAGAATTTTTTTTTTAATTTGAATAGTAAATAAGAGAAGATAGTTGAACTCTTTAAATAATAAAAATTAAATAGAATGCAGGCTTAATAGATTGAGATTTTTCTTAGATATAAACAGGTATGACTTTTAAAACATAAAAATTTAGTAGTTTAGTGAAATTAAATCTGTCTCTAATTTTGCAAAAGGATTGTTACCTAATATTTCATTTATGTTATGATTGTATGTGTTGATGAAATGAGAGCTTCAGATGGAAAATAATTAATTATATTAATCACTTTTTTCTGGTCTGGGCAAATCATCTTATTTGTAAATAATTTTTTTATATTAATTTGGAGAGATTTCCAATTGCTAACTAATTGTTCAATATGCTTCATTATTTTTGAAAAAATCTGCTAATGAGAAATACAAACCAAATGTTTGCTGTTCCTGTCCTTTGAACAAGTGAAATACTGAACAAAATTTTTGGCTTGTACATTTGGAACAGATCCCTTATGAAGACATATCCTACAGAAAGGAGAACTTTATTCGTTGTCTTTGACAAACTATACTTGTACCTTTTCAGAAATGAGGAAATTATTCTTTCCTTAAGTAAGAGAAACAGAGAAACTTAGGTCCCTTTTGTCAGAGGCACATGTTAAGGAATATGAACACAATAATTTACCTATAAAGGACCAGTGAGAAAATGACATGCAATCTTGCAATTTTTAAGAAGTACAATTGAGATTTTTAGCTTAACTGTAACTGAGTTTTTTGATTTCTCATCTCAGTTAATAAAGAATGTATCACTTCCCATCACCATTAACTCTTCTCTAAAGAGAGGAAAGATTGAACACCCTGCCACTGCTCATTATCTGTCTCGGCTATTAAAAGCTAAAACCTAAGTTATCCCCAATAAAATGGCAAGCAATGGGGATCAAGACAACAATGTACACCTGTTCTGTGTGTTTCTGTCTACAGTTTCTAAAGCTGCAATGAATTTACACACTAAAGGCGCACAAGCAATAGGTTAGTGTTCCCATTGGATGTGTTGAGGCTCTGGAGAATCTTAGTTTCTGTTTTTGTAACTCCAACAAGTTATCATGGGTCAAATATTTACTGCATTTCTCATTGCCCTTGAGAAAA
This sequence comes from Turnix velox, assembly GCA_013400935.1. Classification (NCBI taxonomy): domain Eukaryota; kingdom Metazoa; phylum Chordata; class Aves; order Charadriiformes; family Turnicidae; genus Turnix; species Turnix velox. Next base: position 9,516 of record VZTY01016469.1, on the reverse strand, counting down.
TGGATGGATAACTTAAAACCATAATTAGACCCACTCACTATTTTAATGAAGAGAATTAGAGAATGTGTAAACAATAGCTGAGCAGGGGAGAGCATACATAATTGGCAGCTATTAATCTGATAGTGAGAGATTGAGATGGGTGAGAATGATTAACATAGGCTACACAGAACGATTGTTTGTGATAAGGATGACTGAGAAGACATTGACTTTAGTTAGCCTTCCCCACTGGCAAGGACAGTATAAGTAGAAATAAAATTAAACCCAGGATGGAGCAGCAGGTGCACTGTACAAGGTTTTCTTTACCTTTTATTAATATAATAAAAAGTGCTGAATGGTGATGCAGAAGAGCAAATGTTTTCCACTGTCTTATAAAGAGTTTCATTGTCCAAATTTTGTCATTTTCTCAGATAGTCAAGTACAATATGAGTTATGGGATATAAACAGTGCTTGTGTCTCCTTGGCAAAGTAGTGTCTGTAGGATGATGGAGACTGATTATTAAAAAGAAAAATAAAGAAGTAGACTGCTCATAGAAAGGAAGAAAATAATAGTTTACTGGAAATGAAAACTGAGTAGTCCGTAGAGTTGGTGAAAAGAAGGTAAGAAAAGGATAACAAAGGATGATTGGAACAGGGATGACCTGTTAAGTATTATTATCACTCCGAGAAAAAACAGTTCTCAGCATAACACACTGTTAATTTCAGAGACTTAAAAGAGGCTTAAGTAAGAAATAAAATTACAGAAGAGAAAGTGGAAATGTTTTATATCAAACCAGGACAGAAGAGGAATTAAAAAGTGTACTGGAGATGTTTCAGTTTTAAGGATGAAGTCCCTGCTGGGGGAGGAAATGGATAGACGCATAAGTACAAGAGCAGGTGATGAGTGACTAAAAGGTGGAAAAGGGTAGACGTTGAAGTGAAAGTGGGTGAATGCATAGAAAATGAGGTTAAACGAGCATAATATGCATATACTATGCATATACTTCCTCTAGTACCTAGAATGGCTTTTGATGGATTGTGTTTGTCTCCTTGTTATGAAGCAAGCAGACTCCTAGCTTCACCATGCTCACTCTTCTCAACCACAAGTACAGATTCATCTTGTGTGCAGAAGTAAGAAACCTCAACAACAAAATACAGAAGGTAGCCATCTAATTAAACGTTGCCTCCTAAGGCTCACACAAATCACTTAATCTAAGTTTGCACTGGAAAACTGTAATCTTGTACTTTCTCAGTTCTAAATTTGATTTTTCTTTACTTGAATTTAGCAGATATCTTTATGCATGTCTATATGCAGCTGAAATTAAGAAAGTATGCAGATCCTGAAAATTAGAGGAAGAGACTTTAAGAGAATAATCTCAAGTTGTCTGACCATCTTTTGTGAAGCTGTTTGGATCCTCTCAATAGTTACTGTAAAGAGTAGAGAGTCTTTGACTAAAATGTCTGCTCCAAAGAAAGAATTGCTACCATTAAAATCTAAATTTATTTAGTATTGCTGTGCGATTCTTACATACTGCTAGGAGAAGACTTGAAAAAGATAACAAGGAGCAGAAAAGGAAACACTGGAAAATCGTAATTTTAATCACCAAAACCTCACTCTCAATTAGGGTTTGAAACGACTGTCTCAGAATTGCATCTATGTCCATAAAAGTTATGTCCACTGGAAGTTATGAGGTGGTCCTGTACATTTCCAGTCACATATAACTCCTCTTGCTTCCACAAAACACAAAGAAAAGCTTTCCATGGGATTCATGTGGGTAGAACTAGAGGAAATGCTTGAAAATATGTATTCCAAGGAAAGCATCTAATAAAAAGAAACAGACAGTTATTCCTTTTGTGAGACACAAACGACCAAGACCTCACTCAAAGACAAAACCAGAAACATATATTAAAATGGAACAATCTGAATTTCCATGAAAGCTAACAGTTATCTAATTCAAGTTGATTTAGTAACAATCCATCTGTTTTGTGGATGCTGCAAATGTATTTGACCTTCCAATGTACTTCAGAGACAGGAAGCTTCCACCAACTATCAGTGTTATGAATTCTCTCCTTTCTTCTGCTGTGGTTGTGATTGAAACATATTCAGTTTTTCAGCTTTTATTATAAAAATCGTCTTCTTTTAACTTAAGCATGTCTTATATAAAGGATATGTATTTACTTTACTAATGAATCACAGACTGCTTCTATCCACTGTAGAATTAAGAACAAGACTATAGGCACACTTTTTTTTCTCAGAACAGTCTATCATCAGCTTAATATTAAAATACCCATGGGCTCAAATTTTTTTTTAACACAGTGGTGAAAAATGAAGGAAAAAAGGATACTCTAGCATTTTTCCCCCTCTCAAATTCAATATTTATAGGCTTCTTACCACTGAAATTCTCTCTCTTTTATTTGCTATCCTGTGTGAGATTATTTCAAAATATTTCAGAACAGATAGAAACTACTTTGAAAATTAAAACATTAGGGAAGGGCTGATCTCGAAATAACAGTTACTGAACAAGACACAATACTTTTGAAATACCACTTTAAAATGTAGTAAGGTTAGAAAATTATAAGAAAATCCTGTATGCATATAGTTATAAGCAAATTATCAGTATACAGAAAGTATCTGACCCCTGATTTTATATTCTTCCTATATAGTCACTTATGAAAATAATTTAATTTTACAAATATTTCCCTGAGTATTCCCTGTAGTCTTACCATTGAATTTCTCTTACCTAAGGATATACATATCTAAAAAAATCCAAGAGAAATCCTTTCCAGATAGCTTTGCAGTGCAAAATTCATGGATATTTTTTTTCTAAATTAAGTGAGTGAATGAATTTATGAAGTCCATCCAGGGCTACTCCATACAATGAAAAAAAGTCTGAATTGAGAAGTCATTTGTGACTGTGTACTGTGGTATTTACCTGCTCCTAGAGATCCTCCTGGGAAGTTATTCCATGGGATTTTGGTGTGATTTAACCCTAATTTTAACTGAGACACATGGCCACAGCAGCCTGTAAGCTTCTTGCATATCTAACAATAGAACACACTACTTTTTATTTCTCTGAAGGCAATCTGTGGTAAAAATTCTTTTAAAACTTTGTCAGATGGCATCATCTTGGCCAACTGAAATACGCTACTAACAGCTTTCACCTTTCCATATGACCCAGTTGTTAGTACATCAGATAATTTACTTGCTTAGAGACAGCAACTGTTTCAAACAGAATTGGAAAAATACATAAGTCACGCTAAATAGAAATCAAAATTTTAAAAACCACATGAGATACTAGCCTCACCTTCAATGAAAAATCTCCTTTTATCTAAATATTGCAATATATCACAGCCTCCTTTAAGCCTAATTCTTTTTTACGCATTCTCACTAACTGCAAAATGCTTTTCACAATGAGTTCTTTAAAGTCCACCTTTGCTAGACAATCTGGCAATTCCTCATATATATGGATTTGTCAAGTCAATACTAATGCATGTATTTGTCAGTTACCTAGTAAATTTTAATTTTCTCTAAATATTAGGTAAATCAAATCAGAAAATCACAGAAGGCCAGGGATTGGAGGGGACCTTGAGAGATCATCTAGTCTAATCATTCTGCTGGAGAAGGAACAAGTTTGAGCTCTGCCATGGTTTGTGTTGACAGGAGTTATCCAAAATCTACAAAGGATTTATACAAGTTCCTCCAATAGCTTCAGTGCACTACAGTTTTCAAGCCTAGCTTTGTTATAAAATTAAACGACCGTATTAGAATACCTTCCATATTTCATTGCTAATGGGAGAAGCCTGATTAGAACCTTTTATCTAAAGTATAATACAATTCTTGAAGAAAAATAAGAATCTAGAATCTTTTTCACTTGATTCCTAGAAAATTTTACTCTTAAAAAGCTCATAAGGATACACAAAGCATAAGGAGGGGCTTCCCTCAAACAATGCCAAAAACAACAGTGAAAAAAAAAAAGAGGAAAAAAGAGAATATATTAATGCTGTATTAAAGAAAAAAACAGAACAGCTAGCATAAAATATGAGCCTGAGATTTTACTCTCAATCTGCACTGGAAGAGTGCCACCTCCTACATTTCATTTCAACATTTTCTTTACTTCAGCTGGGCCTCCCAATGTTTTAAAGAAGAGGAAAAATCTATATCGTAGCCAGTTTGTTCCAGTGGGAATAATTTGCTTGTAGTCTTTCAGAGCCAGCAATCAGACTCCCAGTATCCAGCAATATCTCTTAAACATACAAATGATCAGGGGTGAGGGGCTTGATAGTTCTGAAGATAAAGAGCTGCAGTTGCCTGGGGAGAGCTTCCTTTGGGCAGGGGCAAAGCAGAGAGCATGAAACCCAACTGGTACCTGTTGCTTTTTGATGCTGCTGTGGTTTGCAGCACAAGGAGCCTTTTAGCCTCTCATCATTGTGCATTTATTTGGCACATTCCTTGCTAGTTTTTGAAGGATTGCAGCACAGCCAGAAAATCTAAGTACTTCCCTACTAAAATATGAGAGTAAAATGGCTCCTTGGCTAGTGTCTCTGACACAATTTTGTTTTTTTTGATGACAGGGTGGCCTACACAACATTGGGAATGTTAATATCAATTGGGGGGTACCTGTATGAAAGAGCAAAGAGGGTCTTTGCCTAAGAGATTGCAAGGACTAATTGAAAGGACTTTAAGCTAGATGAGAAGGGGAAGTGGCTTTGGGACAGATCAGGTTTGTGGGGACAGTGTGCTAGAGTAGGCTCTTGACTGGTTGCCCAGAGATGTGCTCATAAAAATCCTATTATATTAAAAAGTGTGTGTAGGAGAACAATATGTGACTGAGCATTGAATGTTGTAATGCTATTAAATTAAAATTTATGGCAAAGAATTAAATGCATACAGTTTGTACATGGCATATGCCTTAGGCATCTTGCATTTAAACCATATTAATATAATGAATTTTGTAATAATAAACTCTTTAAGTTAATGAAACAGTATTCAGGACACCTACTGTTTCTTAGAATGTGAATCATGCTGGACCCACAAACTATTAAAATAAATAACTCTCCTTAAAAATCTATAAATAGATTAGGGACAGAAACAGATTTTCAAGGTGAAAATGCTATTAAGAAAGACAGTAATCTTTGAGATTTCAGTAGAGAATAAAACAAAAACTCGGGTGAACTCCCAGAGTCAACTAAGTAACTTAAGTTTGAGAAACCTGAGTTTCCTGGAACATAAAATATTCTTCCAAGAAAGTAATTAGGTCAGGCCAGGTAAAAATAGTTACAGAGTGTGTGACATACAAATTTTGGATGCTAGTGCTCTGAAGACATAAACTGTTACATCTCAAGCCCTTTGGAGCAAAAAGTTACTGTCCTATAGATCCTGAAGCCACAGAAGTCTTAAGAGAATTACATACTTCCCTTCTCTCCTGAAAGCATCCATCTTCCCTAGAAAATCTCCCCAAACCAGCACTAGATCTTTAAATTAGGTCTAGTGGTACAGAATGCAGATGAGGTATCACAATTACTGTTCACTGGGGCAAACTTAGCAAACTTTGACAGTTAATTATTATATGACAACACTATTAATATCCCTCTGCAGAGCCCGGAGAAAGAATTTTCTAGTTAAAACTGTTTGCACAACCTCCAGCAAGCCCAGGGCTCTAATGGAGCCTCAGCTTTGTTAAGCTTTGGGGATTTCCTTCACTCCTTGCTGCAGAGGCTATCTTTGCAGCTTCTACCTACACTCAGCACTCAGTAAAAAAAATAAACAAAAAAAATCACCTCCTGAAATATTAACACATTAATGCCTGTAAAAGTAAATCTGTAAGCTCTTTCTATAAATCATGTCTTTCAGAGATCACTGGTTAGTTTTTTCAAATTTCACTATTTCTCAGTTGCAATCACATTCTGTTCAAGATGCTATGAACTATGTTTTTTGTTCAGATTACACAAGATAAAGTTATGCTTCAGCATGTTCTGGCTTTCCTTTCTTTCTTCAGCTGTCACGGAAGTGACAAACACTGTGAATTGAGTAATCACTTAAGTTTGTCTTTTTCATTGAAATCTCTCCATTTCCTGAAATTTCCTGACATAGTGGCACAATGTCGCATGATTTAAAGATGACAGCGACTTCACTATGTGACCGACTCATTTGCATATTTTAGCATAGAATATTCCTCCTTGACTGGCATTTTCATTAACTTGACATTATAAAAGAGACTGCCTGTTAAACAATGTAAGCAGTATTTAAATGTAACTGCTATTAATTCCACAGCTTTACAGGACGGAGCATTTAATGGCTTCTTTTTTTTTGAGAGTAAACTGGAGATGAATGTTGAAAGTTAGGCTGTTTATGCTGAGGTTATATATTTTTTTCTTTTTTTCCTCCATTCAGTGTCATTTGGGTCAGGTATTGACTTAGTCTGAAAAATGATAACACACACAAAAAGCACATGTGCACTTTCCAAACTATAGAGGCTTACAAATTTTCAGTGTTTATATATAAAAGTGTGGAGTTTACAGGTTTTTTCTAATTTCAGTTGGGAAGATTTTAATGACCTAATGAGACGGAAGCTCTGTGGTACTATTTGGAAATTAGCCTTACCTTCATGATTAAAACCAGATTTCTGTGTGTACACAACTACAGATTACATGTTTACATTTAAAAAGCCAGTCTTAAGACTTTGTTTTCTGTTCTGCAACAGAGGCTTGATAAAAGCTTGTATTCTTTTGAAAACTTCAGTATCATTGACACCTCAAATGCTAATGCATTATGCAGATTTCTATCCCAAATACCTTTTTTTTTTTTTTTACAAAATGGACAAAATTAATGGTTTATTAGAATACTTCTAGTTTGGCTCCTCAAATAATCATAGAATGTTTTTGTTTGGAAGGGACCATAAAGATCATCTAGTTCCAAACCCCCTGCCATGGGCAGGGACATCTCTCACTAGTCCAGGCTGCTCAACACCTCATCCAGCCTATGATCATGAAATATAATATTTACCCTTCAGTATCCCTGCTTCTGTAGGATTCTCTTCAGAATATGATGGAATGAGCCAGCTGAAGCCATTAATGCTAGTTCAATATTAACTTCTTTAATTATAACCTGCTGTGACTCTTCCAGATGTCTGAAAGCTGCTGAGTTTTGTAGATGCAACACTGAGCAAGGAAAGAGTAGAAGTAGGAAACAAAAAAAAACCCCAAAAAAAACCCAAACATGAAATATAGCATATAAACTCAGACCACTTATTTCAGGCCTCTGTGAAGGAGGAAGGACACGGAAAATGTCCTTCTCTGGGTTAGAGAGTATTTTGCTTATAGGGACTACAGTGTCACATATAGCTATAAGACAAAAAATTATGAAGCCATTTTTAGAACCACCCTTTTCTTTTGATTGACCAATGTAAGTAAAAGTTCCTGCTTAAATTCTACTAGGACTGTTCTAGTGATATTGATGATTGTCCTAATTATTTAAATGGACATGAAGAGAATGCAATCCTCTGTTAAGCTTTCTAATTCTGAAATTTCCCTTAGATGCATGCAGATGTACAGAGGAGGCAGCAACTACCTTCTGTGCAAACCTGAAAAGGGGATTAAGGCTGCTGTTTGCTGAAAGATGCTCTCACACATGAGGGAGATGGGGAAGTCACAGCTTCACAAATGCTAGACACATACGATGACATACAGGAAACTTAGGTTTTGAGTAAATGCCACAGCACTTAATTTCCTGACACATTAAAAAAACATCTTGTGAAATTCACAGTTCGAACACCAAGTGCCTAAACTCATGTGAATCTGCATTTTCTGTGAGAATGTAATACTATCAAGTGGGGTGGAAAAGGGTCTAATTCCTTCCTTGCTGCTGCTCTTCTGATTTTGCCTTTCCAGAAGGAGAGTCTCTTTCTGGCTAATCTGCAAAGCCATTGGCTTGAGTCACCCCCAGGCTTCCACTCTAGCTTAGTATGTACTGCAGTTCCAGCAAGAACCAATATGGAAGCTTCACCTCAGACTTAGTGAGCAAAGCAAGTATCTGAAAAAAATCCATGCAAGGGGAGACAAGAAGTATTCAGATCAGGTATTAGACAAGACATCTCTTGCTCTCGTATAACTACCATAAGAAATAGACATAGAATTAGGACAGCTGCAATGTTTTTGATGGAGATAGGTCTTAATACACACTACATGTTAATAGAAGGTATGAGCAAATAGGTTAGCATGACTCCTTAACCTTGTATCTGAGATCCGCACCTGGAAATTTTACTTTTTATTTTGAATTATCTTGTCATCAGGAAAGGTTGAGAGCAGCTAACCTAGCTGCTATGCTGTGGCTAGAGGGTTAAAATGTGGTTTTGTTAAGTTGGAGTCTGAAACTCTTGGTTTGATATCCTCAAAATTAAAATCATTCTAGTGGAACAAATATTCTGTTGATCCTACACTGAATAGCAATATGATGCCACAATTTTTCCTTGTTTTTGTGACTCAGCTCCTCTGCTTTATTCACTGGGGATGAAAAATTTCTTTTTTAGTTAAAGGTGATATGTTTTCATAAAATGTTGGTGTTTTCTTTATTTTTTTTTTTAGATTTTTGTTGTTTTTTGAGAGAGGAAACAAAAAAAGAAAGAGGAAAATATATGAGTCCAGTTACTGATTTTGTTCAACAAAACATACTTTAATATTCTTATCAATATTTTCACTTTGCTACTTGGAAGGTAAAACCTGTTTTCCAACTCCAGGCATCATGCAAGCATTTAGTTGTATTGGATAGGATAATAACTGTAATGACTTGGGTTAATTTTCTGTTGAGCTCTAAGTGATTTCATTGGGGTTTACAAGACCATCAGACATTTTGATTCTTTTACAAAGGAAGACTTGCATGTTAGTAAATTGTCCTAGGTAGGAGTACAATACAGAGCAGATCTGTAATCTTATTTTAAAAAGTTAGACACATGTTGTATAAGAGAGTCCTCTCAAGCTCCCTGGGGGAATCTAGACACACAATTAGAAGTAAACACAGAAAACATCCCCAAGGAAAAAGATAATAATAAAAAGGGGTTTTTTTATAATAAAGAACTGTATTAAAAAAAGAAAGTTGAACACAGTATAATAAAAGCACAGAACCCAAGGCAAAAAAGATGCAGTCAATCTTCCAAACGATCTTTATGAGGGTTAAGGGAAAGCTGGTGATTTCATGAGAAACCTTGCAGAGAGAGGTACATATAATCTCATTATACAGCAATGTCTGTGCAATAATATCAGGGGTAGGGAGAAGGTAGATACAAAGACTATCATTTGGCTTGTCATACATAACTAATAAAGCAGAACTGGAGACTAGTTCTCTCATTCATATGGGGCCAATTGTTGGCAACACAGACTATGGGCACCTGCCAATAACCCCAGGCAGGGAGAACAGTGAGCGCAGGCATCTTCTGGCTTTCCAAGATGGAATGGCTGTGATGCTAACCCACTGTGACATGCCAAAGAAGAAAGAAGATGCTGCTGAGACTGACGAATTTTCTCCCCCCATCTCCCTCATGTGTGAGA
>VZTY01016468.1:0-43379 GCA_013400935.1 Turnix velox | reverse complement strand
GAAGATAGTCAAAGGGCTGGAGCAACTGCCCTATGAGGACAGGCTGAAGGAGTTGGGGTTGTTCAGCCTGGAGAAGATAAGGCTCAGGGAAGACCTCAGAGTAGCTTATCAATACCTGAGGGGGTCCTACAGAAAGGCAGGGGAAGGACTTTTTAATATTATATTGGATGGGAGGACCAGAAACAATGGATGTAAATTGGAAGGGGGTAGATTTAGACTTGACATAAGAAAGAAATTCTTTACAGTGAGGGTGGTGAAGCACTGGAAGAGATTGCCCAGAGAGGCTGTGGATGCCCCCTCTCTGGAGGTGTTCAAGACCAAGCTGGACAAGGCACTGAACAGCCTGATCTAGTGGGAGGTGTCCCTGCCCATGGCAGGGGGGTTGGAACTCGATGATCTTTGAGACCCAAACTATTCTATGATTCTAAGATGATGCTAGTAAAGCTGGGGCTGCTACCAGACCCCCATTTCCACTGCAGTACACAACCTTTTTTTTTGTGGAAATGAGTGCCTATGGTTTTGGCTCTTTAGGTCAAGAGAGAACCTGAGCTGGACCCACTGGGATTCCACAGAAGTGAAAGGACTTGGTGGGTGGCATCATTACTGGCCTAGCTGGGCACCCCCTGTATAAAATCCACTAAATCCTTTCCTGAACACAGAATAACAAGAACATTTCAAGACAGGTCATGCCATAAATATTTGTGGGAACTAAACATTCTTTTCTTTAATGAACAGTGAAGTTTAATGAATGAATGATCTTTTCAGTGGTCACCTATTATTAGCTCCAGTTCAGGAGCTGGGTTACTTTAAACAAATATTAAGGCACTCCTTAATGTAATGCTTATTTTATGTCACCTAAAGTCCACTGAAATCTGTAGAATTATTCTTCATTTTTATTGCTATAAGCAACTTCAAAAGAGATCAAAACCTCAAATTCTTGTCATCTTTGGGCCTTTTGGTTGTATTTCTTTGTTGAATTTATGCCCATTAACTTATTCTCTACAATGCAATTATGACTTTCTGCTTCCTCTAAGGAATTTTTGACTTTCTTCCAAGTGTAGAAAAGACATGCAGCTACTGAGTATTCAATAGAAAAATTCTCCTCTCTGTCTAGAAAAGAAATCGAATCAATCCTTTCCTAAAAGAAGCTCTATGTGCCTTTCAGACAAGCAAAAAAAAAAATCAGCTGATATTTTTTCATTGAATCAAGCAAATATCATATTTTTAAATGGACACTTTCTGGAAGAGTTGGGGTGGGTTTGATAAACCTGTTGGTTTTGAAGGTTTGCTAACAACAGCTGCAAAAAGGTTTTTGTAACAGTAGTTTTATCAGCTTCTTAAGTATCTGCTGGAGATGTGCAGTGAGACTCAGCCAACCATCACACTCTAAAACCCTTCTAGCTAGTTTTGAGGAGCCTGACAATGATGAAGTATAACCAGGACAAACACAGGGGCCAGGCCAACTCTAGTTGCCAATGAAGACTGAGAGAAGATGTGATAGAGAGAGAGAGCTCTGTGAAAAAAGACTTGAGGGTATTGATGGATGAAAAAATGGACATGAGTCAAGAGTTTGCACTCCCAGCCCAGAAGACAACCATGTCCTGGGCTGCATCAGCAGATCAGTGGCCAGCTGGTGGAGAGGAGGGATTCTGCCTCTGCTCTGCTCTGGTGTGACCCCACCTTGAATTACTGCCTCCAGCTCTAGAGCACTCAGCACAAGAAGGACATGATGCTGCTGGAGAGGGTCCAGAGAAGACCATGGAGATGTCACCTCTGCTATGTGACAGGGTGAGAGAGATGGGGCTGTTCAACCTGTAGAAGAGAAGGATCCCAAGGAGACCTTACAGTGGTCTCCTAGTGTCTGAAGGGGCTCAAGGAAAGCTGGGAAGGGGCTGTTTGCCAGGTCATGGAGCCACAGGATGAGGGGAAATAGTTTGAAACTAGAGCAGCGCAGGGTTAGTTTAAACATTAGGAAAATGTTATCCACCATGAGGGTGCTGGGACACTGGAAGAAGTTGCCCAGAGAGGTTGTAGATGTGCCCTCAATCCCTGAAGGTGTTTAAAGCCAGGCTGGATGAGGCATTGAGCAACCTGGTGTAGTGGGAGGTGTCACTGACATGGAACTAGATGATCTTGAGGGTCCCTTCCAACCCAAGCCATTCTATGGTTCTATAAATGGAGGCTGATTTCAGAGACTGCATTGATTCAAAGCAGCTTAATCCTTATTTAATGACAAAAATGTTACTTTTAAACTATTACATATTTGTCTTCTTTATGGCAAGCAGAACTAAAACTCCAAAGTGACTTTGAATTCTGGGTGATAAATTATCTCCAGAGCCTGGAGAATTATGATAATAGAGCTGCCTGATCCTTGGTGAGTAAGGAATTGCCTGGATGGTTGCACTCAATTTGTTGCAGTCAATGGACCTATGTCCAAGTGGTGACCAGAGGTAAGTGGCATTCCCTAGGAATCATCTTTGCTGGGACACTGGAAGGAGTTGCCCAGAGAGGCTGTGGATGCCCCCTCAGTCCCTGGAGGTGTTTAAGGCTTAACATCTTTGCTGGCAACATGGAAAGTGGGATTGACTGCACCCTCAGCAAGTTTGCTGGTGACATCAAGCTGTGTGATGAGGCTGACCCCCACTGCCCACTTCTCAAGTTTGTCCACATCCTGTCCTGTTCCCAAAAGCCATTTCCAATAGGAATGTAGATCAAAAGAGTCAAAATACAAGTGCTCTGATCCATATTTCTAATCCATAGTCACTGGAAGATGTTGCCTGGAGAGGCAGTGGAGGCTCCCTCTCTGGAGACATCCAAGGCCAGGCTTGCTGAGGCTCTGAGTGACCTCATCTAGTGCAGGATGTCCCTTCTCACTGCAGGGGGTTGGACTAGATGGCCTTTGAAGGTCCCATCCAACCCAATGATTCTATGAAAATGAGCCAACCTCCTTCAGGTATTGAGAAGCTACTGTTAGGTACCCCCTGAGCCTTCTCTTCTCCAGGATGGACATCCCCAACTCTTTCATCCTGTCCTCGGGAGTTGCTCCAGCCCTCTCATAATCTTCATGTCCCTCCTCTGGATTTGCTCCACCAGCTCAATGTCATTCTTATGCTGAAGGCTCCAGAACTGAACACAATAACTCCTGTTCGGGTCTCATTTTGTTAATGCACCACACGGGGCTAGCTGCCAAAGGTTTAAGCTGCAGCCTCAAAACCAACATTATGATAACAAGAATGTTTTACACCACATTGCACTCAGCCTCAGCACCTCAGCAATCACCTTATTCCCTTTTAATGGCCATTGCTAGTAACAAGGCTGAGGCAGCGGGGGGTGAACTCATGTTAAGAGATCATTTACACCGTTAGTTGCCAAAAAAATGCAGGTCATTTCAGTGTTGAGTTGCAGGGAACCATGTAAAATCATAGAATGGTTTGGGTTGGAAGGGGCCTTCAAGATCATCTAGTTCCAACCCCACCCTGCCATGGGCAGGGACACCTCCCACTACACCAGGTTGCTCAATGCCTCATCCACCTATGTTTCTCTTTACACCACCATGTGCAAGGCAGAATTTGTCACATCACAGGTAGCTCTGAGAGAAGCTGAACTTACAAAGTGTCTCTTTCTGTGCCTTTCATTTATATCTTTCTCCTATTTGAATTATCTCCTACCTTACAACATTATTTAGCAGAATATCCATGAGAGATACAGTCAATGTTTCTTCATTCACATTGTTGCATGTTTTCCCTAAAATTTTAAGGATTCATTTTCCTTCAGAAGCCTCTGGGAGGTGTCAGCAAGAAATGCATCTGTTAGTGAGACAGATGGACAGACAGAAAGAGAATTTGGTAGAATAAGGTGCATTTTTCTGGAGAAACTGTTGAAAATAATCTCAAATCTCTCATAAACATCACTTAAAGAGCCTCAGCAAAATTCTAAAACCAAAGCCTAAAACAACCAGCAGGATGCAGCTCAGTTGGGAGAGCATCAGACTCCTTATCTGAGGATTAAGGGTTCAACTCCCGGTCCAGGTATGAGGCCCATCATTGTTGGCGATTGGACTTGATGATCTGAAAAGCTCCCTTCCAACCTAGATGATTATGATCTAATAGTAAATCTCCTGCCCTTGACTCTGTCCAGAGATGATTTTGCCTTCCAGCAAAGCCCAAAAAAGCTCTTTAATAACACATCTCTACTACAAACTATTCCAAGACTGATATGGGAGCTGCAGCTCTTGTCACATGGGGTCCTCAATGCATCAACCACAGCCATGCTTTGGTGTCTTCTAATGGTGAGGGTTACACAGGGCTTTTCAGCTGCCAGTGCAGTGATTGAGAGCGCTCACTGGAGTGGATGATGCTGTGATCAAGCACAGTAGTCACAGCAACTTCATCTCCTTTACAATCCAAGACTACAGGGTCCCGTTTTTCTTGTCTACCTTGAGATCAGAAGGTGAAGACCAGCAGTCCTGGGGTGCACATCAGATCATAACCCAGGCAGCAGACAGGGTTTCATTAACTACTTCTAAAAGGTCACAGACTGCAGAGCACACCATGGAGCATCACTCCTGCTTTGACTTCTCCTGTGCAGCTTCAAATCTAACATCAGACCCAGTGCAATGTATCCCTGTAGCTCAAGCACTGAACATTTCCTTCTTTGGAGAAGGTAAGACACTGTTAGGCAGTCTGGGAAATTTATGAGTCCCTTCCCACCTCTTTAAGTATACTTTTTTTAAATTTTAGAAATAGATTTCTAGAATTTAGTACACAGTTCTGCAGCTAGAAAACGCTGAGAGGCTCAGGTCCTTCTTTAAGTTTTTTTTCATTAATGAGGTCTGTTGAAGTAGTTGCACTACCTTCATCTCTCCTCTGTTAACTCTGGTGCCCTCAGCACAAGAAGAGCTTGGATCTGTTAGACAGGGTCCAGAGGAGGCCATAGGAATGATATAAGGGCAGGAACACCTCTGTTGTGAGGACAGGCTGAGAGATTGGGGCTGTTGATGCTGGAGAAGAGAGGGATCCCAAGGAGATCTCACAGTTGCCTCCAAGTGGCTGAAGGAGCTCCAGGAAAGCTGGGAAGGGGCTGTTTGCCAGGACATGGAGACACAGAACAAAGGGAAATGGTTTGAAACTAGAGAAGGGGAGGGTTAGACTAGATATTTGGAAAATATTACTCACCATGAGGGCAGTGAGACACTGGCTCAGGTTGCCCATAGAGGTGGTGGAAGTCCCATCCCTGTAGACATCCAAGACCAGGCTTCCTGAGACTCTGAGCAACCTGGTTTAGTGCAGGATGTCCCTGCTCACTGCAGGGGGTTGGACTACATGGCTTTGGAAGGTCCCTTCCAACATTTAAGACACTGTAGCTCACAAAGACATCAGTGTCAAAGAACACCACTTTGATTTGTCTATTACACCAATCTCTATTTATCAAATATTCCAATTCTAAGATGTTTCAGGAGTCCACCTGTTTAATAACTTCAGAACACAAGTTGTAATGTGTGAAGTCTCCACATATGGTGAAACTTTAAACAAATACTTGCTCTAACAACTCACAATGGAGTTAAGTGTCCTGGTTGTACATTTTTTTTCCTCGTGCAAACTGTTAAAGTTCTGTTCAATTTCTCTCTTTTTTTTTTTCTTCACAAGGCATGTCATTTTGCTAATGGATTTAACACCACCATTTGGTCCAATTTCCTCATGTCTGCTTCAATCAGCACACAAACCACTACACAGGAGGCAAAGCAGGGAGATTCATCTCCTTCATTTCAGGGCCCTCAAGGAAACAATCTGTTATTTCTTTCCCCTTTGAAAAACTGTATTTAGTGATGGTTGAAGAGGTTGAGGAATAGTCTGCAGTGAGACCTTCCCCGGAGCAGAGCTGAGTCCAGGACCATTGAGATAAATGCATTTTCTATTCAAACTGAAGAAAAATGCATTGGATTTTTCTTTTGGTTTTTTTTTTTGATTAAAAATTCACCAAGTTTCTCTTTATTACTCTTAAATTTCTTGCTTCATTGAACTTTCTTTACCTCCTTTCCTTAAGGTATAAATTTAATTCTGAATCTCAGTCTTCTGATTGCCTTCTTTTGGCTTAATAAGGATCATAGAATGATTTGGGTTGGAAGGATTATCTAGTTCCAACCTCTCTGCCATGGGCAGGGACACCTCTCACTACACCATGTTGCTCAATGGCTCATCCAGCCTGGCCTTAAATATCTCTAGGGATTTTTTTCAGGGTAGAAATCTGATTTCCTGCAGAAGCAGAGAGTGTAAGTCACCAGTCACTGCTTTCTGAAACATTTTCCAAGTTTCTTCTGTTGCTGGGAGAGGTGTCTTAAATTTTTATGCTCTCCTGCTCTGCTTCATTACCACTAAAGGCTACAACCACCTACATGACCTACACTATTCATTATTTTTATATGGCTTATACTACTCTTAGTGATACTCTCACCCTTTGTTCTTTCATTTTCTTTCCAATTTGGATTTTACTGGATGTAACTCTTCTGGAAGGCACTTTCCAGATCCCTGTCTGGGAGTGATTACAGAAATCATTACTTTTTCTGTATATCCACTCAAAAAATAGGAGTAAGTCCATAATGTGTCTTCCCTGGCCAAACTCAGATTTAAATACCAGCACTGCCTACAAAAACTGTGAGGATAATGATAAAATATATTCTTTCTAGTTGTCACAATTTCAGACTAGGAGGTAATTGTTATCTTTTCATAAATAAAAGGGAAAGATGCTAAAATAGCTGGCTACTATTAAAACATGTTTTGCTGACATGAATGTTCATTTAATACAATGAAAAGCATTTGTGTTACTGTAATTTCTGATTCTGCATTCCATTTTAAGATACAAGCATTAATATTTTCGATGCCAAAGCCCCCTATTATTTAATATAAAGAAGGAAATAAAAGCAATGTTATATTAATTTGAACAGATCAAACCACTTCAGAAACCTGTTTTGATTTATGAGAATTGAATAAATGCAAATTTCATACAATAAGGGGTTTTTTTTTCACTGTTTTGATTATGTGGGATCATTGAGATCATATTAATCAGGGGAACATATGAGGAAATAGCACCTGATCTTGTTATTTTTAATTAATTGCCTGGTTATGTGAAACAATTTTAATAGCATTATGGAAAATGAGCCTGTCCTCTGATGAGGACAAGCTGAGAGAGCTGGGGCTGCTCACCCTGGAGAAGAGAAGGATCTCAAGGAGACCTCACAGTAGTCTCCCTTACTTGAAGGGGCTCCAAGAAAGATGGGAAGGGGCTGTTTGCCAGGGCATGGAGCCACAGGACAAGGGGGAATGGTCTGAATCTAGAGCAGGGAGGGTTTGGATGAGACATTAGAAAGATGTTCTTCCCCATGAAGGTGGTGAGACATTGGTCCAGGTTGCTCAGAGAGGTGGTAGAAGCCCCATCCCTGGTAGACATCCAAGGCCAGGCTTGCTGAGGCTCTGAGCAACCTCATCTCGTGCAGGATGTCCCTGTCACTGCAGGGGGTTGGACTAGGTGGACTTTGAAGGTCCCTTCCAACCCTAAATGGCCCAATAATCTGCTCTGATGGGGATAAAAAAGTAAGCTCATGTAGAAGCCTTTGAAACTGCCTTGGGACAGTGTCAAAATGAAGCAGTTTTGCTTAATTAAATGTTGTCCCAAGAATGGTCCTTCCAAATGAGGTCTGTGACATTCAGGCTTCCATGAACACACATAGATGAGCTGCAGTTCTTTTACATCCTCCTAATGGATAGAGAAACTTTCTGTGATACTTCTCATTGTTACTTTTAGCCTCTAAAACAGAGCAACAGATTGGCCAGAGAGGTTGTGGGGGGATGCCCCCTCCCTGGATCGCAGGACTAGGAATAATGGATGCAAATTGGAAGAGGGGAGATTTAGGCTGGAGAAAAGAGAGACGTTCTTTAGTGTGAGAGTGGTGAGACACTGGAAGAGGTTGCCCAGAGAGGTTGTGGATGCCCCCTCAATCCCTGGAGGTGTTTAAGGCCAGGCAGGATGAGGCATTGAGCAACCTGGTCTAGTGGGAGGTGCCCCTGCCCATGGCAAGGGGGGTGGAATTTGATGATCTTTAAGGTTTCTTCCACCCCAACTATTCTAGGATTCTAACTTCCCTTACTTTTTCAGGTTTTTAATGTGTCTATCCATAACTGTTTACTAGTTCACAGAAAAATACCTCTAGTGTGACCTAGTGCAAAGAAGGTCCCAAAGGAATGGGCAGGAGACAGTTGGCACATCATTTATAAGTCAGGTCAGTCTTTGGTGTGCAACTTGGGGCTATTGCTTGATCTATTTAGGCTGATTGATGGCTAGTTTCTCTTCATACTAAATGGTTTGGACATCAGGAAAGCACTCTGCCATGCTTAGGAGAGGCCAGGGGTTTAACAAATGGTGCTGTTGTACCACTTTGTCATTGGTGGAGGTGACAAGAACTGGATTTATCAAGACAGCTAAGGGGGAATTGCCCTCCTGTAGTCTAATTATGGTGTGCACCTTCTCAATCCTGTGATGGCAACAGTGCATTTGATATAATCACTCCATCCATGGCTGTTTCTCTTTAGTTATTTGCCTAAGAGAGGCTAATTAATGTTTGGTGCAATGTTTTCTTCCCTATAGTAGATGCAAGGCAGACTTCTTTCCACAAGGCATTTAAGTGCATTTAGGATTTTTTTTTCTAATAAATTGCAGAGAAGAGTGCCCATTATTGGCCCCATGGGAAAGAGCTCAGCAGACAGTGTTGGAAAGTGAAGAAATTATTAATTTCTTCCATGAATACATTCAGGCCAGTTTTATGAACAGCCATAAAACTTTAACTGCCTCAATAGTAAGTTCCTCAACATTTTTTCTGTTAGAAAACTGATAGAAAATGACTGCTTTAAAGATAGACCTTGATGCATGAGAGAACAAGAGTTCTGACTGTGGTATTCTATGTGTGATTCTAAATAAGTGCACCCTTTGAATGAGAGATAAGCAGTCAGTAATTAAAAGTCCCAACAGCTTCAATTCTGCAGTCATTATTGGCTTTTCCTTTCCATAATCACATGCAGAATTTTACAGCAACCTGGATGATCTTTATTAAACTCTATGAGATTGAGATACTTCACTAGACTTGGAATCTACCTGGGAGACAAACAAAATTGTAGGGGAAAGGGACCTGGGGGGCCTGGTGGACTGGATGACCATGAGGCAGCAAAGTGCTCTTGTGGCCAAGAAGACCAGTAGCATCCTGGGGTGTATTAGAAGGGATGGAGTCAGTAGGTTGAGAGAGGTTCTCCTCCCCCTCTCCTCTGCCCTGGTGAGACCACATCCGGAGTGCCTGGTTCCATTTTTGGGCCCTTAAGTTGAAAAAGGCAAGGAACTGCTGGAGAGAGTCCAGCACAGAGACACAGAGATGATGAGGGGAATGGAGCATCTCCCTTCTGAGGAAAGGCTGAGGGAGCTGGGGCTCTTCAGCTTGGAGAAGAGGAAACTGAGGGGTGACCTCATTAGTGTCTATAAATCTGTAAAGGGTGAGTGTAAGGAGGATGGAGCCAGATTCTTCCTGCCTCCAATGATAGGACAAGGGGTAATGGGTGCAAACTGGAACTCTGGAGGTTCCACAGAAATATGAGACAAACCTTTTTAAGGGAAGGGTGAGAGAAGAGTGTCCCAGGTTGCCCAGAGAGGGTGTGGGGTCTCCTTCTCTGAAGACATTCAAACCCCACCTGGACACCTTCTTGTGTGACCTGATCTGGGTGCTCCTGCTCCAGCAGAGGGATGGGACTTGATGATCTCTCCAGGTCCCTTCCAGTCCCTTGTGATTCTGTAAAGATTTGAAGAAGAGAAGAACAAATATTTAAATATCTACATGAGAACCCCAATCTTGCTCCAGATAGATTAATTGAAAACGTTCTGTAACCAGCCAACAACTCCACCTCTGGAATTTACCCTGGAATGTAAAAACCTTCATTGTAAAATCAAAGGCCAGATTTTAGTCCGTGTTTTCATAAGAAGAACCTGTGGATTTTAATGGCTTGCTTTCTATCCATTAGCCTTCCCCTAGGAGGAGGAAAGCTGGGCTTGTTATGATAGCTACAGGTAGGAAAGTCCATAACCTGTTCTACCATGGTGGTGTGAGGGGTGAAGAGATTCCTGCTAGCAGCAGATGGGGGAGTTTAGCACCTGTCTCCCAGGGGTTCAATTAATATCTGTTTTGGTATTCAGGTTAAAAATTCCTATAGCAGTTGATAGGATATTTTACAACCCAGAATCATAAACCCATCTCATTTGGCAGCCACAGTGAATAAATAAATAAACTTTGTGTCTGAGGAACAGGAAAGCCCAAGAACTGAGTATTGAAGTATAAAGTCTTGTAATTCTGATGCCTTCTTATATTTAATTAATTTTTAATTCAGGTTTGACCTGGATTGGAAGGAAATAACAGGCTGATGTTATTTAATGGCTGGAATTCACAGAATGTCAGGGATTGGGAGGGACCTCAGGAGATCATCTACTACAATTCCCCTGCTGGAGCAGGAACACCCAGACCAGGTCACACAGGAAGGTGTCCAGATGGGGTTTGAATGTCTCCAGAGAGACATTCTTCCACTTAATTTTGGCTGTTCATGAAGCTACACAGACCACAGATTTTGACTACAATTCAATTTCTAACCCCACAAAATCTCCTTTGTTTTAGCTGCACTGGCGTGGAAATATAAATAAAACTTGCAAAGAAAATATAGATACGTTAAGAGAAATAAGAAATTAAGACCAAGGATGGATATAGAATCATAGAATGGTTTGGGTTGGAAGGGATCTTAAAGATCATCTAGTTCCAACCCCCCCTGCCATGGGCAAGGACACCTCCCAATACACCATGTTGCTCAATGCCTCATCCAGCCTGGCCTTAAACACCTCCAGGGATTGAGGGGGCATCCACAGCCTCTCTGGGCAACCTCTTCCATTGTCTCACCACCCCCACAGTAAAAAAAAATACTAGAGGTGAAAAAAGTTCGAGCTGCACATTGACAGTCTTTTAGAGGGAGTTTTGGACATGGATCTGCCTGGTTCATCTGATGTAATAACTTTTTTCCTCAAATCACAGCTTCAAAGTTAAATGAGGAAGATGAACATTTCAGACCAAGGGATGTTTCTGCTCTTCACAGCAAGATGCGTGCCATTTAAATCCTCCTTTCCATCAGTAGTTGTATCATTGAGGGCAAAAATCAGAGTTTGGACTGAAACACAAGTCTCCAAGTTGTTTGTCTGCCATTCTTCACATTCCCCTGTAAAAAAATAAAGTTGTGATTCAACTACTCAGAACCAGAAGGTATCACTGCCAGAAGAACTATCTGGAGGGGGACCAACTATTATCTCATCAGAAGTCAATGCAACTATATTTAAAATTAAAAGCCAGAAACAACAACAGACGGAAGGAATGCAGTCAGCAGCAAAAAAAAAGCATCACTCTTTAACTGTCCTTTGGATTCTGCCCCTCTCCCCAGGGTCCTCTTCCTTAACACATCAAACCAGTTGGCTCCCAGACTGCTCTGCATGTGATGGAGATAAGCTGGACATGCTGCTGTGTGTGTGTGTGCATTTGGCACACACTGGGTCACACTATATGGCTGTTTGGACAGCTTGGAGTTAGTCTAAGAACCTCATATCTCTTCCCCATTGTTTAGGGCTTCCCCTTGTCTTCAACAGCCTGTTTAATTTTAGCCCAGATCTCTTCAGAATGCAAATTGCTCAAGAGGTTCCTATGGGTAATCTTGTAAATCATTAGGAAACATCAATATTTAGTCCTTGCAAATTTAAGTCACATCTAAAAAGAGGGGGAAATCTAGCAGTTGTTGTTCCATTGTGTTTTAGGGAGAAAAAAGAATTTCAGGGAAGTGGAACTATCTTCTGTTAGATCAGCTTGTAAGCAAAGGAAAGATCTCTGATTTTCCTTAAAGAGAAAAAAAAGCACACAGTTAAAAGTTTTATCACAATATTACATGGTTATAGGTGAAGGCAGGGAGACTATTAGGTTTTTTTGTTTCCTAGAAAACCTGAATTTTAAATACTTACAAGAGTATATATATTTATATATCAATATATATAGAGAGAGAAATAGATGCACAAGGGATTCTGTTAGGGTTTTTTTGAAAAACAAAACTACAGGTTCAAACCAAATCCCATTTAGACTTCTAAACAGTTTTGGAAACAATGCTTAGGTTGTAAAATTTCTTGAATCATAGAGTGGTTTGGGTTGAAAGGGACCTTAAAGATCATCCAGGTCCAACCCCCTTGCCATAGGTAGGGACACCTCCCACCACACCAGGTTGCTCACTGCCTCATCCAACCTGGCCTTAAACACCTCCAGGGATTGAGGGGGCATCCACAACCTCTCTGGGCACCCTCTTCCAGTGTCTCACCACCCTCACTGTCAAGAATTTCCTTCTCCTCTCCAGCCTAAATCTCTCCTCTTCTTATTTGCATCCATTATTCCTAGTCCTTCCATCACAAATCCTATTCTAAAGTCCTACCCCTGCCTTTCTCTGCCCTTCAGATATTGAGAAGCTCCTCTGAGGTCCCCCCCAGCCTTCTCTTCTCCAGGCTGAACAACAAACCCCATCATTATTTAATTAACATGAGAAAGAGTGTTTTGAAACTTCCACCACATACCAGCACCAAAAAGAAAACAACGCATGAATTTGAAAAGGAAATTGTCCCACTACAATTAGGGGTATTACTCTCTTTGTCCTTTGTCCTTTGTTCCTTTATTTTTGTTTTCCAAATGTAATATTATGTCTGGTTCTGTGCATTTGACACAGATCTCCTCTTGATAATGCTGAATTTTCCTTGTAGAAGCATATTTGGGGGGATCAGATCATGGAAATAAGCTCTTTTGGACTGAGGTTTGTATGGAACTGTGTGCACTGACCCCAACTTGAAAGAATGTTTCATTTCAACAACTTGAGAGGAAACTGATCTTTTTTGTTGCTGTCAGGGTAGACAACACATAAGAAAAGAGGGGGTTTTTACTAGTTTTGTTTTGCTTTAAACAAGATCAAGCGAAGTTACAGTGCTTTTGCCAGGGAGAAAATCAAGAGGCAAAAAGGGCAAGCACAGTTTCAGCTTATAATGCAATGTTTAGTGTGATTAAACAATAATGTGAGTGAGGGTTTTATCCTAGAATCATAGATGTGTTGAGTTGGAAGGGACATTCTAAAGGTCATCTAGTCCAATCCCCCCTGCAGTGAGCAGGACATCCTGCACTAGATGAGGGTACAGAGATTTGCAGATGTGATAAGAAATGCTGCAAATGTATCACCCTATAAATGAATAAGGAATTTAAGCAATATTTCCCTGCATCCAGAGTCACCCTGCATGAAGGAAGGCAGAAACAGTTGCAAACATAACAAAGATAAAGAATAAAAGTAATATTTCCCTATGTCCAGCATCATCCTGGATTTAGCAAAGCAGAAATGGTTGCAAACAGTAAACAGATAGATTCATAATTTAAATAAATATAAAATTCTGTATTTTCTGTTTGCAAATGCAAACTGAATTGTCTACTACTGTTTGCTATGAGGGAGAATTTCTTTAAGCATTTTATTTCATTAGACAGGATATTAGGCAGACATAGCCTTTTTTTCTTTCTTTTTTAGACATTGCCTTTTGATTCTTTTTTTTTTTCTTTTCCTCCAGCGTACTTCTTCCTAAACCTTCAAATGCTATGACCTCCAACACTCCTGGAAGTACAGATAGTACCTCTGCCTTGGACTGCTCTGGGGGTTGAACCTGATGTGAAACTTCTCACTACACCAGGTTGCTTAAATGCCTCATTCAGCCTGGCCTTAAACACCTCCAAGGATTGAGGGGACATCCACAACCTCTCTGGGCAACCTCTTCCAGTGTCTCACCACCCTCACAGCAAAGAAATTCTTTCTTCTCTCCAGCCTAAATCTTCCCTCTTCCACTTTACATCCATTATTCCTAGTCCTGCCATCACACATCCTACCCCAGCCTTTCTGTAACCCCCTGCAGATATTGAGAATCTACGATGAGGGACCAACACTCTTCC
This sequence comes from Turnix velox, assembly GCA_013400935.1. Classification (NCBI taxonomy): domain Eukaryota; kingdom Metazoa; phylum Chordata; class Aves; order Charadriiformes; family Turnicidae; genus Turnix; species Turnix velox. The sequence continues at coordinate 29,308 of VZTY01016468.1, read as the reverse complement.
TTCTACCTAATTAAGGTCAGCTTGCACCCTTGATACTTAAAACAATGTCATTCCAATTTACCAGGGAATTAGAGCTGAATTAATCAAAGGAATGAGAGCAAGTTCATTTCATTTCAAAGAGCAATGCTAATTGTTCATTTTTTGTGTAGACAACTAGGGAGAAAAAAGTACCACCTGTTATAAAGATAACATAATTTCTTCTGTTTTCTAGAAATTATTTCCACAGCAGCAATTCAGGGAGTCATAATGCCAATTTTTGACCAATTTTTTCACTAATTTTGCTTGCTTGAATGGATCAGCCTGGAGAAGAGAAGGCTCAGGGGAGACCTCAGAGGAGATTCTCAATACCTGAAGGGGGCTATAGAAAGGCTGGGGGAGGAATTTTTTATAGGATATGTGATGGCAGGATTAGGAGTAATGGATGCAAATTGGAAGAGGGGAAATTTAGGCTGGAGAGAAGAAAGAAATTCCATATGGTGAGGGTGGTGAGACAGTGGGAGAGGTTTCCGAGAAAGGTTGTGGATGCCCCCTCAATCCCTGGAGGTGTTTAAGGCCAGGCTGGATGAGGCACTGAGCAACCTAGGGTGGTGAGAGGTGTCTCTGCCCATGGCAGAGAGGTTTGATATGGATGATCTTTAAGGTCCCTTCCAACCCAAACCATTCTATAATTCTATGATTTCTGGTCCATCTCAGAAGAAAAGGTTAAACTTTTTCACAAGCAAGAAAAATGCCTTTCACTGCTTCTGGGGGACAGAAAGGAAGGTTGAGCACATAAAAACCAAATTATGGCACTTAAGCATGTTTGTGGCATAATTGGCAATCCTAAAAATGCCTAAATAGCCATATAAATGCAAACAAATCCCTTGCCACATAATTGCTGCTGTGCTGAGTGTTGTTCAGAGCTGGACTTGAGTCTGATGTTTTTCTTACAGATTCATTTTGGAATCCTGCAATAGGATCCTGCATTTCACCTTCCTTTTTGTTTTCTTTGGCAAGAAAATAAGAACTAAAATGGGAATTTTTGGAAGGTTTGTCTCACAACTTCTTAAGAGATAATTCTTGTATTTTCAGCCCTTCTTACAGGTAGTATTTTTATTAATAAAAGCTCAGATGTGGCAGGGGGGTCGGAACTAGATTATCTTTAAGGTCCCTTCAAATCCAAACTGTTCTATGATTCTATATTTCCCTCAGAAAACTCTCAATGTGTGTTTTTCCCTCTCAGAAAGTACCATGACATTACCAAAATGTGTTACTAGTACTTCTGTCACCTCCACTGATTTTGCAGAGAATTCTTTTTCCAGAAAACAAATGAAGTAGAATCAGATGCCACTAAAGCACTAATAAAGCCACCAAGTGTTATTTAATTTGGACTTTTTCCAACTCTGTGTGACGAGAAGAGATTTGCTCTTCATGAATTAACAGGATGGACAATTAGTCTTGCTCTTTAGTGTAATTAAACCTTCCTCTCCATCTGTCCCAAATCATAGAAGAATCCTTAAGATCTATTCCATTTTATGAGATATTTGTCTTCCCAAAAATCTTTAAACACATCTTCTGAAGATTAATATATCCTTTTTAGCCTCTCCTTGCTGTCCTACTTGTGCCTCTGGGCATACAGCGAGAATCATTCCATTCTAATATTTCTATGATAGTAAAGATAAGAAAAAATATCATTATTATATTATCACATCTAATCTTGAACACCAGGATGGAGCTTTAGGATTTTATCAAGCAAAGATCTTGGAAAAATGTTGTTGAAAGATAAATGTAGGCAGGAAGAACATTTATTTATTAATTTCCACTTCAGGAAGAAGAAAAGAATTTGGGCAATAATTGATTAGGGAGCACCGTCTTTTCTGGCATTCTGATGTGGAGAGTAGGAAGCTGTACAAGCTGTTATCTTATTATTGTATTTGGAAAGTAGAGGGAAATAAAAAGAACCCACAGAAGAAAAAAGAACCTATGCATATAGAATCATAGAATGATTGGGATTGGAATGGACCTTAAAGATCATCTACTTCCAAATCTCCTGCCATAGGCAGGGACACCTCCCACCAGATCAGGCTGCTCAATTCCTCATGCAGCCTGGCCCTAAAGACCTCCAGGGAGGGGACATCCACAACTTCTTTGGGCATGGATCCTTCTGAACAACCCACTAATCTTCTTTCCCAGAATGTTACCTTCATGTGTTAAGGAAAGGAAAGTTTGTCTTGTCTGGTTCCTGTCTGGATATTTTCTATCCCATATCTCCCATTTGCAGAGACTGACTCAGAGGAATTTGCAGCACAGAGCATTTCACACAAATGTGGACTCCACATGTGTGGTAGAGGAGCACAAGCATGGATTCTGCTTCCCTGATTCTTCAACACCAAGATTCTCAGGTATTCTTCCAGCTGCTTGTCCTCCCTCACACACAGGGTCACTTTTAATACTGTATAGGAACTGAAAAATAGACTTCTGAGAGCTGAGGTGCTCTTAGGATCATAGAATCACAGAGTTGAAAGGGACCTTAAAAGGCCATCTAGACCAATTCCCCTGCAAGAGACATCCTGCACTAGATCAACTTTCTTAAAGATTCAGCAAGCCTGGCTTTGGATGTCTCCAGGCTTGATGCAGTCTCCACCACCTCTCTGGGCAACCACACTATGGGAAAGAACATCTTCCTAATGTCTCAGCTAACCCTGCTCTGTTCTAACTTCAAATCATTTCCCCTTGTCCTGTGGCTTCAGCCCCTTCACAGCTTTCCTGTAGCCCCTTCAGGCACTGGGAGGATGTTGTGAGATCTCCTTGAGATCCTTCTCTTCTCCAGGCTTAACATTCCCAGCTCTCTCAGCCTGTCCTTGTAGGAGGGCTGCTTCAGCCCCTTCATCATGGGTGTGATCTCTTCTGGACCTTCTCCAACTGCTCCATGTGCTAAGGGTTCCAGAGCTGCATATAGTCCTCCAGGTGGGGTCTCATGAGCTCTTTCTAACCCTGATCATTTTTCATTCCTCCATTTTCTGTATGATTTCCCAAAGTTCTGAAAATGAGGGTAGTATTAAAAGCAGTAATTCCTTCCACAATATTAGTGTTCAAATTTACATGGTACAGATGTTAGTGTAGATAAAGCCCCTGAGATTTTAGCTGAGTGGCAAGCTGAGGATTTAACCAAAGAGGACAAGATGGAGTTTTGGTATGATGTGAGATGACACGGAAGCACCTCTGGAAGAATAAGGATGGGAAAAGAGCAAGGCAAATGCCTCCTTCTGCCTCCATGGCAGCAGAATTGATGAAAATAATGTGTTGCACGTTCTGCCCAAGGTGCCTGGGTAATAAACTTCCATTCTATGAAGTTAATTAATCCCGTGTGAGAATAATTTATCATCTGAAAGGCAGAAATGAATTAGGAGGAGGACAAATGGTGGTACCCCGGGCTCATGCCTGTGGAATAGGGGCTCACAAAACCAAATCCCAATCCTGAGGAGAGAAAATTGCCATCATAAATAATAATCCATCTAATGCCCCTCACACAGGAAATCCAGAGGTCTTGGGGAATGTCAATAAACTAATTGAGTTTGAACAAAGAGAGGGTGAAATTTCAGCAGAAAACTGCAGACAGGAATTAAACAAGATCCAGTGATAACATTTTCAACTAGAGATGATTAAATGCAGTGTAACAAATGTTAAACACAAAGTATCAACTAGAGTTGTCTTCTAAAACATTTTGCTGATTCAAAAGCTGGAGTGCAAACAAGGAAACAGTTAATAAAAAGAATAAATGCATGAAAGAAATCAAAACAAAGCAAGATAATTATTCTATGAGACTGAACTGATGTTGCATCTACTCTGCTTTCCTAAATGAATAGATCAATCCTTTCTTTTTTCCTCAAATCTAATTTTGGACTGCAGAGGACACCTCCCTAAAGGCATCAGAAGCACACAAAGAATCACAGAATCACATAATATCAGGGATTGAAAGGGACCTCGGGAGATCATCTAGTCCAATCCCCAATTCAATTAAAAAATGACAATGTAATTATAGAATCTTGGAGAAGTTTGGGTTGGGATGGACTGAGGAAAGATCCAGAGCTGCATCACCTCTAGCAGTCTATCAAAAGGTACCTACAAAGAATCTACTGTTCCTACAATCTTATGTGAAAGGATTTTTTTGGGTCTGCACAGCAGTTCTGCGTCATGGGACAGGTTTAAAGTTCATCCAGATGGAACAATTTATGTGAATTTTTTTTACCCATATCCATTACAAGAATATTTTTAATACTCATCAATATTCACATAGAAGCTTTAATCCAAAAAATTTGGGGTGCTGAACCATATGTTTATAAATATGGAAAGGGTGAGTGACAGGAGGATGGAGCCAGGCTCTTCTCAGTGACCTCCTGTGATAGGACAAGGGGCAGTGGGTGCAGTTGGAACACAGGAGGTTCCACAGAAACAGGAGAAGAAACTTGTCAGGGTGAGGGTGAGAGAAGAGTGTCCCAGGTTGCCCAGAGTGGGTGTGGGGTCTCCTTCTCTGGAGACATACAAATCCCACCTGGACACCCTCCTATGGGACCTGCTCCAGCAGAGAGATGGGACTAGATGATCCATGTTCCTTCCAATCCCTGACATTCTGTGGTTCAGTGAAATATTTAGATTTTATGCTCAAATAAATCCACTATATGTATGTCAATAACATGGAACTTCTGCAGTTAAATACAATACACAGAAATACTTTTTAAAGAACCTAAATATCATAGAATCATAGGATGGTTTGGGTTGGAAGGGACCTTCAAGTTCATCTAGTTCCAACCCCCTTGCCATGGGCAGGGACACCTACCACCAGACCAGGTTGGTCAATGCCTCATCCAGCCTCGCCTTAAATGCCTCCAGGGATTGAGGGGGCATCCACAACCTCTCTGGGCAACCTCTGCCAGTGTCTCACCACCCTCACAGCAAAGAATTTCTTTCTTCTCTCCATTCTAAATCTCCCCTTTTCCAATTTGCATCCATTCTTCCTAGTCCTGCCATCCTGGATGCTGTTGAAAAGTCCTACCCCAACCTTTCTGAAACCCCTTCAGGTATCAAGAAGCTCCTCTGAGGTCCCCCTGAGCCTTCTCTTCTCCAGGTTGAACAACCCCAACTCCTTCAGCCTGTCCTCAGAAGAGAGGTGCTCCATCTTTGTGGGCCTACTAAAGCTCTATAGGCTTAACTGGTCTCAACCCTATCAATATAAAGTTTTCTATGCAATCACATCAATTTATCTTGTTATTCTCACAGGTTACTTCAGTTCATAAGTAGACATATCCCTAAATGAAAGTGAGAAAAGCAAGGGCATCTATGTTTGACTGAAATCTCAACAATTGATGTGGTATCTACTGTCCTACTTTGACATCAGGACTGAACATTGCAGACTCTAGTTACTGCTGTTGTTGTAAAGCAAGCAAGCTTCAACCCTCTGCACTATTTTCACAAAATTAAGCAACTTTTGTTGCACAGAAGGAAGTCTGCCATGATTAGGATTAGCAATGATCATATCTTCCCTGCATTTCAGACTGAATTATAACCACATTCTTTTATCTGAGAGATCAGCTTTAAAATCTTGTCCAAAAATTTCTGTTGAGTTTCTTAACATCACACAGCTCTTTTGTTTCCCTGATAGATGAGGTAATTCCTGTTATCAGGTGGTAAGCTTTTGGAGACAAAAGTCTTGGATAAAGATACTATTGATACATTTACTTTGAAAGGCCCTGTAATGCAGCTTCATAAAGGTACATAAATTTGAGGTGAGTAGCTATTAGATCATCTGGTTTAGCTCAGCCACAAATCACTCAAATGAGTTTTACATTGTTTCTACTCAGTCCATGGGGAAATCTTTCTGCAGACATAAATTTCAGTCCTAGAAATTGGATGCTGATAGTCAAAATAATTTTCTTTCACTCAATTTCAACTCGCTCCTCAGTCATCTGTTCGTGGTTCTACTCAAGATACTTTGTGTCCTTTTGTAAAGAAGTAACCCTTAAATTCTCTTTTTTTTTTTTAAATTTTGTATTCCAGAAGGATAAAGGTAAGACTTGAACTTTTCTCTGTAAGGATGAAAAATGAATAGAAAAGGAGAGATGACCAGTCAAACAGAGACCTCAGTTTGAAAAGAATCAATGAACCATCATGAAACACTGACCAAAGAGAAGGCATGTAGGCAACATGAAATGAAAGGCAAATATAAAACATCTACTTTATTGTCCTTCCTCTCCATGTCACTGATTACTAGATCTTGATCTGCATTGCCAGAAGCCAGCCATGAAAAAGTCAGGATAAGAGAAACAAGAAGTTATCCCACTATTTTGTATTCTCCAATCAGTGATTAACAAGGTTACTGTCATCTAAAGTAATTTTCTATGCATCTTCCAATGAATTTTCTTGATTTTTCTAGGTAATAATCTCTTTCTCTTCCTTATTTTGTATTTTTAAACTTCCTTATCAGCCCTTACTCTTCACTAGTTTGAAACTGTGGGCTCCTCTCTATGATAGTAACACAGCTCTGTTTTCATCAAAGGGTTAGAAGTGTATTTAATAATTTTAAGACTTCATAGAGCATTAAAAGCATTCATTTTTATTCCCATCCCCATCAGCTAGATGCCCTCAGACTTTTCTGCTCACAAGGTTGCACTCTTACATGGAATGTTCCAGTTCTCTCTGTTTTATAACACTGCATTTTTTCCAGGATGAGTTAAGTATATTCCCACTGGAGTCAATGGTCTTATTTTCAAAAGAGCTCAGGTTTTACACAGTCATCAAGATGAATTGTTTAGATTTTTCAAAGTAATCATGGAGCCAAAATTTACAGTGAACTTCTCCCTGCACCTTGAAAGATTTTGATAATTGCATCTAAACTGCAAGATTTAAAATCACTTGGTTCTCTAACTATTCCAAGGTATTTTCTATAATCTTGAATTTTGACTTGATAGGTATTTCCAGCACAAGAACCATGTGGTTTATTCTCTTATTTCATAGACTGGTTTGGGTTGGAAGGGACCTTAAAGATCATCTAGTTCCAGGGGCAGGGACACCTCCCACTACACCAGGTTGCTCAGTGCCTCATCCAGCCTGGCCTTAAACACCTCCAGGGATTGAGGGGGCATTCACAGCCTCTCTGGGCAACCTCTTCCAGTGTGTCTCCACCCTCACAGCAAGGAAATTTTTTCTTCTCTCCAGCCTAAATCTCTCTTCTTGCAATTTGCATCCATTATTCCTAGTCCTGCCATCCTGGATCCTATTCCAAAGTCCTCCCCCAAGCCCACTTCAGGTATTGAGAAGCTACTATGAGGTGCACCCTGAGCTTTCTCTTCATTAGAGTACTAAATAAATCTGCCTCCAAACTTATTTTTTAGTATTAATTTTATTAATTGCCCCTTTCTGGGTGTGTAGCTCACTTGGGAGAGCATCAGACTCCCCATCTGAGCGTCAAGGGTTCAAGTCCCTGTCCAGGTATGAGGCTTGTCAGAGTTGAGCTGATAGTTGGACTTGATGATCTGAAAGGTCCCTTCCAACCTAGATGATTGTGAAATTTTCTCTCTACTTCAGCATAGAAATTGTTGCAAAGTCCTTTTTAGCTTTAGTCCATCTGCTACTGCAGTTTCCCAAGCCCCTCATTCTTTCCTTAATGCTCAGCATGTTTTAAATTACTGTTTAAACCAGTGACACAAAAGGAAGCCAGTGCAGACAAAATTCATCTCAGGATGCACCTGCCCCTAATGATGTTATTTTCTATCAAATAAAGGAATTTGATAACCCTGGATCCAGATCCTGGTGTATTTCATTCGATTCACATGATTATTTGGCACAATGTTTCTTTCAAAAAATCAGTTGTTCTTAATTCTAATTTAGGAAACAGGCAGTTGTGTTTAGTTTTAAAGAAGGGAAAACACTCTTCTGTTAAATTTCTGTGGCTGTTCACTGTGTTGATCAGTCAATATATCAGCCCAAGGGCTTTTCTTTAAGCCAGAGTGAAGGGATTTTATCTAATGCTCCAATAAAAAAAAAGTAAACAATCCTGATGGAGTTGGGATCATGGAGGAGCTCCAGTTCAGGCAGTTCAGCTTCAGGGAAGGCAAATATTTGCTGTGATGCTACACTTCCCCAAAGTTCATCAGCTTCATGCCATGAGTGACATCAAGTTCTTTGAAGGAAGGTGAATCCCTTCCCTGAAGCAGGAATCAAAGCTCCAGCTCCTTCCACAGATAAAGGACTAGGGATTTATGTTCTGCCAAAACTTCCCCAGAGTACAGGGGCCAAAACAAGGGAGAAGCAAGGGAATGGGCCAAAAAGAAATCTGCTTTTACACATCCAGATTCTTCAGAGTTGTATTTGGCCAGAATTTTCAGGAAGAAATTCTCCAAATCGCTGTGTTGGGAGGAAAGAAATCTAGAGTAATTTTTCATGGTCAACCTGTTTTATTCAAAGTCTTTTCACTTCCAGAATGAGAAAAATAATTATTCTAACATCTTGTGTAACATTTTGGCATGATATTTACTAAGTTGCACTGTAGCTTGGGTGACTAAAGTTCCCATTTTGCAACCTGAACATCTAAGGATCCCTTTTTAACTTGAGTTTAAGCCTTGATCTTTGCCTGCATTAAAAGCTGTGCCCTTGTTGCTCATCTACAAATAGTTTCTGTGTTATTTGAGCTGGGAAGCCAAAAAATGGTCAGAAAATGAAGATCTAGGATGCTTTCTGGCTTTCTAAACATAGATGAACTGTGATTTCATGAGTTGTTGCAGAAGGTATCTTCAAAGGACTGAGGGAATATCCACTGTCACATTATAATATCATCCTATGAAATAGCTAAATGACATTGTCATTATTTTGCAGTTGAGGAAATTGAGATAAACAGCTTATGGCTTTATAGCTTTCCCCTTGAACTCATGGAGTATGTGCCTCTTGGTGGGGGATAGGTTAAAAACCATCATGAAAGAGATATTTTTCCACAGCTTACAACTCCTCCCTAGCTTGCTACAGATGAATCTGTACTAGGTCTCAGATTTGGAATACAAAACTGCACACAAGAAGCAGACAAAATGAATGATCTCTGCATACTTATCTGATCTTGGTAAGAACTCAGATGATTTAGAGGGCTTAAACTTCAAGATAGTAGTGTTGCAGCTGTGGATATGTAGAGGGTTAACTTTGTGGAGCAGTAGGAAATAGTATCAATAGTTCACTGTGATGTTAAATAAAACAGCAGACAAGAATCAGTGCATATCAATAGATTATGATGCCTTCTTAGAGTGAAAAAATTTCTTTCTCTTCAAAAGGGGACAATTTCATTTTGGCAAGACAGCCATGAGCCTGCAGAAGAATATCTGCAGATGGCAACCAGTGGAGGTGATGATATTTAATCTTTTCCTTCTTCACCTAAGCTAGTATACCTGAATGCAAGATTTATCTGTATCTTTTAGCATTGCTCAAAGCCCTGGAGATAGTGTGTAGTGGCTTTGAAGAGAGATACCCTCTAGTGGTTCCATTTTCAATACTAAATGGCCATCATTTGCTCCTCAGGATTGAGAATTTACTTGAGAACTAGGGAGATGAAAAGAGCATTCTCTCCTCTCCTTTGCATCTCTACCAGCAAAAGGAAATTACCTTGGGTTTCTCTGAGCCCTGACAAGTTAATTGCATTCCTGCTTTATAGATTCAAGTGCAAAACAGGGAAGCATCACAGTCTCTTTTCCCCACTCTGGAGAGATGTGACAAAATTTGGTCCCTTAAAACAGATGAGCAATCACCTTTTGGCCTGTTTTCAGTGTGAAATGTTTTTCTCTTCCTTTCCTTCAGTGTCAATAGAGGGTGGATGGGATATAAATTATTGCAGAAATGTTTTCTGCAGTTGGAGCAAAGGGCTCACATCCAGGGCACTGGATTTTGCTTCCATGTCTGTCACTGAATCCTCTGACTAGGTATGAAAAAATTACTTGCCTCAGTTGGAGATAAGTGTGGCAATTATTACCTCACATGCAGCATTTTATCATGTATAAATTACTCATCATTGGGCAGAAATCACTTATTTGTCCAATTTTTGAGGGGAAGAAATGGAAATGTAGGATTACAAAAGTAGAGGATTTTCCTGATTGGAATAAGACCAAAAATATCAGACAGAGACTTCTTGGAACAGGGCAAATAATAATAAAAATATCAGAATTCAGCCTCCTGACTTGGAAAGTAACCTATAGCAAGTGGATGCCCCCTCCCTGGAGGTGTTTAAGGCCAGGATGGATGAGGCATTGAGCAACCTGGTCAAGTAGTAGGTGTCCTTGTCCATGGCAGGGGGATTGGAATTAGATGATCTTTATGGTCCCTCCAACCCAAAGTATTCTATGAGTCTATACACTAGAAATAGCTTAGGTAATAGTAAAAAAAAAAATAAAGAAAAAAAGGAAGACTAAGCTTATTTTAAAAGTGTGATAACAATATTTGCAGTCATTATTTCTGAATTTTGATTTTGACAGTTTCATAGTTTCATAATCAAGGTTGGAAGGGACCTTTCATATCATCAAGTCCAACCATCAGCCCAACTCTGACAAGCCTCATACCTGGACAGGGACTTGAACCCCTGACCCTCAGATTAGGAGTCTGATGCTCTCCCAACTGAGCTATACATCTGCATGGTCCAAGCCTACTGGNTGGCCAGAGAGGGTGTGGGGTCTCCTTCTCTACTGGCAGGTGCTGGCTCTTCCCCTTGGCTCTGGTTCTGTCACCTGCAATATGCTGCCCCAAGCCTACTGGCTCCTGCACCATGTGTGGGTTGACAGTTCTATCAGTGGGTGAATATTTTTATTTGACCTGTTCTACAAGCACTCTGTGTGTCTGCTTATTGTCAAAGGAGTCTAATAACCTACCAGATGGAGACCTGAGGAATCAAAAGGAATTAATTTTAATATGATTAATTTTAATAGTGATTCTTTGATTTGTGCTATGAGTTAAAAAAAAAAACCTTCCACTTTGAAAATGCTTCTACTACTCTGTTGCAAAATAGTTCATAGCCACAGGAACTCTAAAAAAAAAATCCAGAAGACAAGATATTCTGAAGCTCTGTGTTTCTTTAGCTCACACATTTTCAAAAAAAAAAAAACCAAAAAGACGATTAAAAAAAAAGACTGCTGGGAGTATAGATATAAATAAAGTGTACAGAAAAAGTATCAAGAGGGATGAGTCTGCACTGTCAAAGAAGAAAGACTAAGTATGGGTTGACACACTGTGTTTTACATCTTGTGGTACAAAAGTATCTTACCTGCACTAATGCCTGTTTCCCATCCTGTCTGAATGTGTGGAAATGAGCAGGTGGACATAGTCTGGAGGTTAGAAAACTTGCAGGAGGTAGAAAAACTTGCAGGAGGTAGAAAACTAGACCTGTTATTTGCCAAGGATGTGACAACCTCCACAAGAGATCTGAGATTGTTATGTTTTAGCTACCACCAATAAAGCTGTTGGATGCCTGCAATTATATTGCCCTGGATGGTAGAAAGGACTCTTCACTCTTTCACAGTTGTCTGAATTTCCACATACTGTCGATCTTCTGCTTGTTACAGTCCTCCATTTCATTCTTCAGGTCCATCAGGGTCCTGAAGAGCATCAATCAGGGTGAAAATGACTTCCATTAGAGAAGACCTGCTCCATTAGAAAAGCTACTTGGCATTAACTTTGCAATGAAGTCAGGTTGTTCTTCATATTTTTACGGATTATAGGAGCTGACTTCTGCTTTATGAGGCAATGTAGGGGGTAGGATCAGTGAATGCCATCATATGCCCAGTCCACAAGCAATAAACCAACTGGTATAAACCAGCATTTAATACAGAAGCCATGTAGAATCATATGATTCTAAGAGCTCCAGTTTGAATGGGGCAGGAAGGTGGCTTCCAAAGGACATTTCACTGTAGAGTCATTCCCTTACTTTGCTCTGCCCTTTCCAATTCCAATTGAGCTGGAGCTCTAGGATTACTATTGCTCTCACTCTAACCCTGCCTCTAACCTTAACTTCTGTCCTAAAGATACAAAATTGAAGTCTGAATTTCATGGGCAAATGGAATAGTCACCAGGGCAGTCACTGTGTGGTGACAACACTTGTCCTCTCTTCTCCAATAGCTCTGTTCTCACACTAAGCTCTGTGGTCAAACTTCTCCAAGAGCCAAATGTCAACACCTATTCTCAAAGTAGAATTTGAGCTGTGGGTCTTCTGAAGACATAAATTCCTCCTGGTTTTGGACTGAAGGAAGCTGCCACACATTCTTTTTTTTAGCAGTTTTTATGCTATTTTAAGCTTTCCTCACTTCAGACACATGAGGAAAGATCATGCTTTGACTTGGTGACAGATGGATCCTCCTCAAGGGAAGTCAAGGTCCATTATCCAGCATTTGGGATCCTCTTGAAGCCTCTTAACACTTGAATGGTTTGCAGGTTGGGAAGCCTGTGATGGGAATGAAAGTATCCAGGAGCCATGTGAATTTATTCCCACCTTAAACTGCACAATTAATTTGTCCTTACCCAGGATGGGACAAGATGCTCTCTGAGGTGTCTTCCAACCCAATCCATTCTGTGATTGAATGACTCCTTTCCAACAGATCACTTGAAAACCTTGTAACCAGCCATTCCTGGCATCAGAGATTGAAAACCATATTTGAAATCCTGAAATGTGGCTTTTTAATGAAAAAATTCCTGGTTTCATTAAGTAGCAGCTTACAAATAAATTCCTTAATTTTGCCAGTTATTATTTTGGGCTATATTTTTCATTCTTTTCTCTTTCTTTCTTTCTTTCTTTGAATAGGAGAGCTCGTTTACCATTAATCATAATGAATCATAAGTATCCCAAATTTTTGACAGAAATATGTCTTGCAAAAGTGACTATGTGAGCCTTTTAAAAAGGATTCATTTAACAATTGTAATATTAAAACTCTGACTGGGTAGCTCAGTGCTCCTACTGTAAAGAAAACACACTCCTTTTATTACTAAGACATGCCTGGAAAGGAGGAATTTGGAAAAATGAAACTAATTCCACATCTTAAAGGTCAGCATCAATAAATATCATTGTGTAGATTATTAAGCCCACAGAGAAAATAATTAGTGATACTTTCAGGTATTGCTAAAAGCCAATAGACTAAAATGCAAGAATAATGCATTTAATCTGAAAAACAGATTCTTTGTCCTCTGTGATAGAGAAAAGACCTTCAGAACTTAATGTGGCCACCTTACAGTTTGAATTATGAGGTGTTAGAGAGAAGTTACTTCATAAATTTTAGTCATTGTAGTTGCTCACCTTCAATCCTTCAATGTTTCATGAAAATCATCAAATTTTCCAGGGTTATTACGAAGCTCCTTTTATTCCCAGAAAGAGTTATGAGTTTTGGGGAAACTTTTCCATTATTTCCAGTTCTCCTTTTTTCCTCCTTGTCATCATGGAAGTGTCACTAGAAAAAAATCAGAAGGGCAGAAACATCATTAGTACCTAACTTAGGTCTCAAGAACTTGAATTGCTAATTATCCCACTGTCTTGAAAATGTTATGTCTCCCTACACAGCCTTTCTCCCTTTCTTTCCTTCTGTAATGAAAATAAGAATTTGGATATATATATAAATATATGGTTGACTTCATTTATTGTTGATTCAGAACAAGAATCTCAGATGCTTCATCTCTGAGTAGTCCCAGGAGTCAAAATATGAGGAGTTTTAGGTGTAGCAAAGATTTCCAAAGAAACAGAATCCCAAAATGCCTTGGCCCTGCTTTGTGTTTACATAAAGTCCCCTTCCCATACTCTGGCAGCAGAAAGGAACCCTAAAGTGTATTTAAATAATATTTATGCCCACTCTAAGACTTTTTTTTACTCTGCCAGAAATGTGTAAATGAAAATCAGGTCCATTGTGTCAGAGTTACTTTTTTTTTTTTCTTTCAACTTTTCAACTGTGAGTATGAAAAAAGCTTGTCTGTGTATCTTTGGAACCTTTGCACTATCCCATCCAGTGACATCAATCAAAACATTGGAGGAGGGCTGTTCTGTTTTAAATATGATATAAGATAGGTGTGTTTTATGAAATTCAATTAAATTGCCTGGCTTGTTTTGTTGGTTTGTTTTTTTTTTTCTTCTAGCAGTCTGAGAAGTTGTGAGAGATTGGTTTTGGAACAGGAGACAGAAGGGGTTGACTGAAGGAGGGCTGGCAGAAAACCAAACCTGGGACCACTCAGCAGTTCCAGCTGTTTCCCAAAGAGAAATGAAAAGCAGAATGAGTCACGTTAAGTGTTGTGTCCAAGGTGAACCTTCATTTCTCTTGAAGAAAACGTGGCATGGAGGCAAATTCTGAAGGGCTCTGTTGTGATTTGCTCTGAAAAAAGATAGGCTTGAGACTGTGTTGGAGGGAGTCATCCAGAGAATTGCTTTCAAGCTGCAGAACCTCTGTCACCTTAGAGGTCATTGCAGAGAAATGATGGCATTTCTGTTTGATTGCAGCCCAGTTATCAGTTTGATTGCAGTCCCTGCCATGGGCAGGGACACCTCCCACTAGACCACGTTGCTCAATGCCTCATCCAGCCTGGCCTTGAACACCTCCAGGGATTGAGGGGGCATCCACAGCCTCTCTGGGCAACCTCTGCCAGTATCTCACCACCTTCACAGTAAGAAATTTCATTCTCCTCTCCAACCCAAATCTTCCCTCTTCTAATTTGCATCCATTCTTCCTAGTCCTGCCATCCTGAATCCTATTAAAAAGTCCTGCCCCAGCTTTTCTGAAGCCCCCTTCAGGTATTGAGAAGCCACTACAAGCTCCCGCCTAAGCCTTCTCTTCTCAGGGTTGAACAACCCCAACTCCTTCAGCCTGTCCTCAGAAGGGAGGTTCTCCAGCCCTCTCATCATCTTTGTGGCCTCCTCTGGACCTGCTCCAACAGCTCAATGTCCTTCTTCTGTTGAGGGCTCCAGAACTGGACACAGTAACTCCAGTTGGGGTCTCACCAGAGCCCAGTAGAGGGGCAAAATCACCTCCCTTGCTCTTCTGGCCACAATTCTCTTGATGCAGCCCAGGGCTGGGTTGGCTTCTGGGCTGCAAGCACACACTGCTGCCTCATGTTGAGTTTCTCCTCCACTGACACCCCCAAATTCTTCTCTTCAGGGCTTCACTCAAGCCACTCTCTACCCAGCCTGTGTCTGTGCTTGGGGTTGCCCCAGCCCAGGTGCAGGAATTGCTTTCAAGCTGTAGGACCTCTGGTACCTTAGAGTTCATTGCAGACAAATGATGGCTTTTCTGTCTTGATGGCAGCCCAGTTCCTGGACAGGATGCACATAACCCTAGGTCACAGATTAGTGTTGTGTCCCTCAGAGCCCTTTCTCTAGACCTCTTACATGCCATTCTAACCTTGGCCTTGAACCATTTTTAATTTGTTTTTTTCTTATTCTCATGCCAATATTCCAATGGATTCCAGACTTTCCCTCTGCAGTACAACCTTCTTGCTTTCACTCCCTGTGGAGTGAAAAGCCATAGAAATCAGAAGACAGCTTAGTTAGTTATGGAGAATGATTTTTTTTTTTTCCCTGAAATAATTTGCCACTATAGGCAGCAAGTTCCAAGTCTGTGTTGTCCTGAAATTTTGCCTCTTCTTGTTTGAAACCTATAGGAACTAAAATACTTCAATGCCCCCTCCCTGGAGGAGGTGTTCAAGGCCAGGCTGGATGAGGCAATGAGCAACCTGGTCTAGTGGGAGGTGTCCTGCCCATGGCAGGGGTGTTGGATCTAAATGATCTTGAAGATCCCTTCCAACCCAAACTGTGCTATGATTCTACTTTGCTATTACATCAAACTCCCCAAGCAATGGCAAAACCTATAGGTCTTCTTGGTACCCTTAATACATAACCCTGTTGGAAAGAGCTTAAAAATCCTAACTCTNTTTTTTTTTTCCCTGAAATAATTTGCCACTATAGGCAGCAAGTTCCAAGTCTGTGTTGTCCTGAAATTTTGCCTCTTCTTGTTTGAAACCTATAGGAACTAAAATACTTCAATGCCCCCTCCCTGGAGGAGGTGTTCAAGGCCAGGCTGGATGAGGCAATGAGCAACCTGGTCTAGTGGGAGGTGTCCTGCCCATGGCAGGGGTGTTGGATCTAAATGATCTTGAAGATCCCTTCCAACCCAAACTGTGCTATGATTCTACTTTGCTATTACATCAAACTCCCCAAGCAATGGCAAAACCTATAGGTCTTCTTGGTACCCTTAATACATAACCCTGTTGGAAAGAGCTTAAAAATCCTAACTCTTCTCTCTCTCCCTTTTTTATCCACTCTTCCTGTCTTAACATTTAGTTTTCCCTGGCAGTCTGTTATTTCTAAGACCCAGTGGAGGTACTACACAGCTAACAGACTGTCTGCTCTGGCAAGGACCCTGCTGGGACTACTCACTGCCCATGAATGTCAGCAAAGTTTGGATGAAAAAGAAAAGTTTTCTCCAGCCAGCAAAGTGAAAAACATTGTTTCCTGAATCCAGGCATAATGAAAGTGAATACCTTGTCTTTTTAACCTGTTGGTGGCTTGTGTTCATCTATCTGAAAAGCTGAGGAATGAAGAAAAACTTCGATTCTTAATCCCCTGACCTTACTTGTATTTTTTTTCTAAGATTATTGTTAGAGGTCTCACGGTGCTGAGTGAAAAATAGATGCTGCCAATTGTCATGGAAAGAACGTGGAAACTCTCCCTTTGATTTACATCTTCACAGGGAGAGATTCACAGAGGAAAAGAATGCTGAAATGTCTTGGAAAAAAAAGCCAAAAGGCAGTGTAAGGTGGAATAAAAAAGTGTTACCCATCAGATCAATATATTTAAATGTAGTTATCAATAAAAGGCAGCTTCATGTCTATATGTAAATTACAAAGTAGCTTCTAAATACCTGAAATGGGCTACAGAAAAGCTTGGATGGGATTTTTAATAGGGTTCAGGATGGCAGGACTAGGAGGAATGGATGCAAGTTGGAAGAGGGGAGATTTATGCTGGAGAGAAGAAAGAAGTTCCTTGCTGTTAGGATTCTGAGACACTGGAACAAGTTTTCCAGAGAGGCTGTGGATGCCCCCTCAATCCCTGGAGGTGTTTAAGGCCAGGCTGGTTGAGGCATTGAGCAACCTGGTCTGGTGGTAGATGTCCCTAGATGATCCTTCCAACCCAAACCATTCTATGATTCTATGATATTTAGATTCTTTAAAAAGTATTTGTATTTAACTTCAGAAGTTCCATGTTATTGACATACATATAGTGGGTATATATAAGCATAAAATCTAAATATTTCACTGAACCACAGAATGTCAGGGATTGGAAGGGGCCTTGAGAGATCATCTAGTCCCATCCCTCTGCTGGAGCAGGAACACCCAGATCAGGTCACACAGGAAGGTGTCCAGGTGGGATTTGAATGTCTCCAGAGAAGGAGACCCCACACCCTCTCTGAGCAGCCTGGGACACTCTTCTCTCACCCTCACCCTGACAAGTTTCTTCTCCTATTTCTGTGGAACCTCCTGTGTTCCAGCTGCACCCATTGCCCCTTGTCCTACCACTGAGCCTGGCTCCATCCTCCTGACACACTCACCCTTTCCATATTTATAAACATTTGGTTTAGTATCCCAAAATTTTGGGAAGAAAGCTTCTCTGTGAATATTGATGAGCATCAAAAATATTCTATAATTCTATGATTTTTATATAGCTTAGTCAATTCCTGAACTTGCATATTTCTCTTGCACAGTTGGGAGCTGCATCATTCTCCCAGGAAAAAACTTTGATAATGTTCACAGGGAGCATAAAGTATGACTAGATGGGGTGAGTTCTTCTACTACCAAACCCCCATCCTGCTTCCTGCCCACAAACTGGATTCCTTTTATGTATTTATCAAAGCCTGGGAGGCAAAGAAGCATCAGAAATGCCAACAAGAAGAAGGAATAAATATCATTATTTTACAACCTACCTTTATTGCTATATGTTGATACCTAGTCAACACCAAGAGTGTGTTTAAATAAAATCAGCTATCAAATAAAATCAAATATCAAACAAAAATGCTAGGAAAAGTTATGCATCCACTAGCACAGATCTATAGCAGAACAGAAAAGCAAGTGAAGACACAGAGGACTTGGGAAAACTTCTTTCCTCCTTTGGCTAGCCATTAATGAGAGTTCAGGCAGTGGCTTCAACAAGGAGAAACCACACCTGAAGTGGTTTTTTGAGCTTCCTCTGTCATCCAAGATGTCACTATGTTCACCCATCTCCTTTAGATTGTTAGTACAAACAATTCTTTACTCTGCTTGACCCCAAAACTTTTCTTCAATCTGCTTGAACTTTATTCCATAATCAATAATTTCCTTCAAGCCAGCAATGCCAGAAAACCCCATTTAACACGTGACACAGTTGTTGGGGATGAGTGAATATTTCTCTGATGCTTCACAAGCCATAGACACCACTGCAATTCTCTCTTTGACTGGGAGAACTGGTGAAGATCTAGAGCTCAGTGGTTGAGGAGTCCATGTTCCCTTGCTGCTTCCAAATGGCTGGCAAACTTTCTGAAATTTAGTGAACTGTTTTAGATAAATTGGTACTACTTTTTTTTTTTTTTTTCTAGAAGAGAAATGCCCTGACAGGCTTCCTTACACTTTAGGTTTAGTTACTGTGGAAATAATCCAGCAAAATATTTCTCTGCCTTCCTAAATATTACAGAAGCAGGGTCTGTGTACATAAGAACTTAGATGGATGGGTGGAAGTTGGATTTTTACTATTGATTAAATCCAAAAATTGCCTCCTAGGACACCTGGGTCTTTTTCTCAGCGTGTTTTAGAATGTTGGGTTTTTTTCTGAATGATATTTTGTTATTCTCACTTCTTCACAGGCAAAAGTGAGGCACATATGAGGTAGTTCACTGCTCTCTCAGCCCCTCAAGAGCATCTGAGATCTACTCACTGGTTCTCTGTTCAGCAAAGCACATCTCAGAGCAGAAGTGAGAGACACAGCTTCAGAGACAACTAATAGGTCCAGGCAGACTAAGAAGCATGAAGAAGCAGTGAGACTATTGATTAGCACAGTGGGTGGTTTTCACTGGCAATGCCAGCCTGAGCTTGAAAGTTCCTTGTACAAGAAAGGTTCAAGTGTGCTCCAAGTGGAGCAAGCTGAAGTCATTTTGTGAATCCTTACAGAGAATACTTTCTAAATATAAAGAAAGGATGAAAGTATGTCATGAATAACGAAGAAGGGACATTGAAGGTGGATGGCAGGGACACCTCCCACTACACCAGGTTGCTCAGTGCTTCATCCAGCTTGGCCTTAAACACCTCCAAGGAGGAAGGAATCCACAGCCTGTCTGGACAACCAGCATCTCACCACCTTCACAGTGAAGAACTTTCTTATCTCCAGCCTGAATCTCCCCTCTTCCAATTTGCACCCATTCCTCCTAGTCCTGCCATCCTGTATCCTATTAAAAAGTCCTACTTTCTGTAGCCCCCTT
The DNA here is from genome assembly GCA_013400935.1 of Turnix velox. Lineage (NCBI taxonomy): Eukaryota > Metazoa > Chordata > Aves > Charadriiformes > Turnicidae > Turnix > Turnix velox. Next base: position 9,842 of record VZTY01016468.1, on the reverse strand, counting down.
CAGGTACTGAGAAGCTACTTTGTAATGTAGATGTAGACATAAAGCTACCATTAATAGATAACTACATCTGAATGTATTGATCTGACTGCCAACACTATTCAAAAGTCCTACCCCAGCCTGAAGTAGCCATTTGAGGTATTGAGAAGCCACTGTGAGATTCCCTCCTGAGCCTTCTCTTCTCCAGGTTGACCAACCCCAACTCCTTCTGCCTGTCCTCAGAAGGGAGGTGCTCCAGCCCTTTTATATATTTCCTACAAGGCTCTTTTCCCCCTGTGGGATGCCCCCTCCCTGAAGGTGTTTCAGACCTGGCTGGATGAGGCATTGAGCAACCTGGTATCCCTGTCCATGGCAGGGGGCTTGGACTAGATGATCTTGAAGGTCCTTTCTAACCCAAACCATTCTATGATCTCGTTTTCCCCAAGGAATGACATCACAGCCCTCCATAAACATCTTCCTTTCTCTCTAGTCCAGATGTAGTTATTCACCTGAGCCAATATATGTCACACAACTAGTTGAAATTCATCTATAAATCATCGAATCATAGAATGGTTTGGGTTGGAAAGGGCCTTAAACATCATATAGTTCCACATCTCACCTGTTGTGGGTAGCAAAGGGAATCTGAAGTGGGTTTTTTTTTGGGGAAAAAAAGACTTATGGACTCAAATCTATTGTCAACCCCCCCAACACAGTCACATTTTCACCTGTACACATAAACACACAGACACTCATCATGTGGGATTCTTAATAGCCTTCATTTCACTTGAAACCAGCTGTCAAAACAGCCATTTAACTAGATTAAGCTGTCTGGCTTTGTGAAAAGGTTTTACTGTACTCTGTTGTCCTTGCTGTAAAATGAATAGTTTGACCAACTTCTGAGGGGACAGCTTTTTGTACTTGTAAAGTCAAATTTAAGCCACCTTTGTCAAAAAAAAAATAAAAAAAGGAAAAAAAAGGAAAGAAAATACCCCCCCCCCCCCAAATTCTTGATGTCTGAAACTTTCAAAGCAGCACTTCATTTATTACAAGTTTTTTTTTCCTAGTGTCAAAGTAAAAATTAGGTAAAGAAATGAAACTGCAGCTGCAAAGAAGCTGGAATATGCAGCACATGTCACCCTGGCAGTTGGTGGGGTACTTTGCAAGATGATGAAGCCATCCAAGGGCTTGCACTTCATGCTGCAAAACTTATTTGTTGCCCAGGTTAATGGGGATGGAGGAGGAAAGTGTTTGACCCCTCTCTGGAGGTGTTTAAAGCCAGGCTGGACAAGGCACTGAGCAGCCTGATCTAGTGGGAGGTGTCCCTGCTTATGGCAGGGGGGTTGGAATTTGATGATCTTCAAGGTTCCTTCCAACCTGAACTATTCTATGATTCTATAAAGTCTCTTCACTTTGCTGTGGCCTGTCTCACACTTGGATAAACCTCATTCCTGTGACTGACAAGGTTCATGGTGGCCTCCTGAATCACAAACTCCCTCAACAGTGGTTTAGCTGGGAGTTGAAAACACACTGGTGCTGCTGCTCTGTTGGGATATTCTTTTTATTTTTGTTAAATGACAGCATTTAAAGAGTATAACTGATAAAAAAGGGAGAGTTACTCTGTCTTTGCATCCTGATAACTCCTCCTGCTTGCAGAGATGAGCTTCTTTCAGCCATATCCAAATTCCCACATCATTGACTCTGCCTTGATCTGCCTGATTTCCCCCAGACTTGTGAGATTTTTAAATATAATTAGAGAAAAGCCACCATTTATTAGTGTAGTTAATACTGATGTCACTTTACTAATGCTCTTATTACAGTATTATGCCCAAGGTCCATTTAGTACAGGGGCCAGATTCTATAAACTTATTAGAAATTAATATGATCCCTGAGGCTCTAACAATCTAATTAAGATAGAGCTGTGAAAGAGATAATCAAGTAAACCTCACCTAAAAATGCATATGCAGGTTTATTAATTTTATTTAGCTTTGTCCTAACTGGTTAGATGTGCTCCAAAGCAGCTCTGTAGAGAGAGACCTGAGTCCTGGTGGACAAGAAGTTGACCATAAACCAGTGATGTGGTCGAGAAAGTCAGTGATCTCCTGGGTATTCTGAGGACAGGCTGAAGGAATTGGGGTTGTTCAGCCTGGAGAAGAGAAGGCTCAGAGGAGACCTCAGAGCAGCTTTTCAAAACCTGAAAGGGACTACAGAAAGGCTGGGGTAGGACTTCTTAATAGGATATGTGATGACAGGACTAGGAGGAATAACGGATGCAAATTGGAAGAGAGTAGACTTGGGTTGGAGAGAAGAAAGAAGTTCTTTGCTGTGAGGGTGGTGAGACACTGGAAGAGGTTGCCCAGAGAGGCTGTGGATGCCCCCTCAATCCCTGGAGGTGTTTAAGGCCAGGCTGGATGAGGCATAGAGCAACCTGGTATAGTGGGTTATGTCCCTGCTCCTGACAGGGGGGTTGGAACTAGATGATCTTGAAGGTCCCTTTCAACCCAAGCCATTCTATGATTCAAATNAACCTAACCAAAATACCTTGTGCATCTATTTCTCTCTGTCTCTCTAGATATATATTTATATATAAATATATATACTGTTTTAAGTATTTAAAGTTCAGGTTGTGGATGCCCCCTCAATCTCTGGGTGTGTTTAAGGCCAGGCTGGATGAGGCACTGAGCAATCTGGTGTAGTGGAAGGTGTCCCTGCCCATGGCAGGGTGGTTGAAACTAGATGCTCTTCAACCCAAACTATTCTGTCATTCTGTGCTTCTGTGATATTAGCAAAATATCCTAAAATCTGTGCTTTGCTTCTTTTTTCCTGCACAGTCCTTTGCTGCTGAGGGGAATCAAACCCAAATTGACTGCTTATCTGAAAGCAAAATGAACTCTCATATTAGACAAGGTTAGAAATGCCTTGCTTTGAAAGAAAAGAAAACTTTGGCTGTTGTTTTCTAATTTTCAATAGTAAAAAAAAAAACCAAACAAAAAAACCCAGACATATAACCTAAGAATGGCAAAACAAAAACTCTCTAACAGGAGAAGCCAGGCTAGAAAATTGAGGCTCTTGAGTTTAAACGTGTTCCACTACAATCCTAAATACTAAAGATCAAGGCAGAAAGTGTGAGCATCTCCACTGTGGCCAGTATGTACATTGAACATCACTCTGGCAGGTCAGGTCAAGGACAGTCCCAAATGGCACTTTCACTGTGCTGTCAGGAAATGATGCTATAGGAAAACCTGCAGGAAATCTGCAGGAAATCTCTTCGACACAAAAGGCAAGCAGCTTATTAGGAAATTTTAGAAAGACATGCGAGAACAAAAGCCATTGAGGGGATGCTGTGAGACAAAACTGCCAGAATACTTTTGGTTCTTGTCTTTTCTATCAAATTAACTCACCAAGACAACTTGCTCTGTAGCTGCATGATCATCAGACCTGATACAAAGGGACATTGTGGCAGTACAGTCTTATGAGCATGGTAAGGACAGGGATGTGAGTGAGATTTTTTTTCTTCTACAAGTCCCTATCAGACAGCCTGGAGAAGAGAAGGCTCAGGAGAGACCTCAGAGGAGCTTCTCTATACCTGAAGGGGCTACAGAAAGGCTGGGATAGGGCTTTTTAATAGGGTCCAGGATGGCAGGACTAGGTATAATGGATGCAAATTGCAAGAAGAGAGATTTAGGCCGGAGAGAAGAAAGAAGTTCCTTGATGTGAGGGTGGTGAGACACTGGAAGAGGTTTCCCAGAGAGGTTGTGGATGTCCCCTCAATCCCTGGAGGTGTTTAAGGCCAGGCTGGATGAGGCATTGAGCAACCTGGTCTAGTGGGAGGTGTCCCTGCCCATGGCAGGGAGTTGGAACCAGATGATCTTTAGAGTCCCTGCCAACCCAAACCATTCTATGATTCAGCTGAAGCAAACTAGTGGATGAAAATAATGGGGTTTTTTCTTTCCAAGATGGATGTTTTGCTGCCTTGTACTCTGAAAGCAGGAACTGAACACTCCTGGAAATTCTATAGAGCTCTATCTAATGTTTTCATGTTTTCATTCTTTTGTCTTGTTTGAAGGAAGGAGTTTGACAGAATCCAATAAAAATCCACAGATAGATATCAGAAGCTAAGCAGGTAAATTGGAGAAAGAAGGAGGGGACATTATAATAAACAGGAAACAATTTAACTCTGGGTATTTGGATTCGAAATCTAATTTCTTTATCAACAGGTAGTAAATGGCAGGGGGTTTGCAACTACATGTTGCTCTGCTGCTGATAATGTTTTGTTTGAACTGGCTCATGATGTCTTTAAGACCTGCTCTTCATCGAAAGAGTGATGGGTTTGAAGAGTAATGGCATAGAATTAAAAGAGTTTAATTGGGCTCACAAGCTTCTCTGCAAGGTGTAGAATCCAGACACAATGCAAAAAACACTCATCTTTTCTGTAAAACTATAAAAAGGAAGAAGTTCTTCACTCTGACTGTGGTGAGACACTGGACCAGGTTGCCCAAAGAGGTTGTAGAAGTGTTTATGGTCAGGTTGGCTGGAGCTTGGAGCAACCTGGTCTAGTGGGAAGTGTCCCTTCCTGTGACAGGAGGGTTGGAACTAGATAATCTTTAAGGTCTCTTCCATCCCAAAGCATTCTATGATTCTATTAAAAATATCACAAATGTCCATAAGGTACTTTAATTTTGTTAGTGGCTCGTTTTCTCACAGTGAATAGAGGAGAGAAAAGGAAGTTTGCTTCCTGAGTGTGACACCTCCTCTATAAATCAGTGATTGCAACCCAAAAACGGCTGCATCTGCCAGCGTGTGTGTGTGTGTCAGGAAGATGGAGGAAGGAGACAGACAGAGTTTCTGTGGATTCATTTGATTATCTGTGGCTGGATGCTCTTCACTGCCACATTTTGTTCACCTAATTTTCACTTCATAGCTTTGCAGAGAGAAAACCCAGTGATCAGTGTCTGGAAAAAAAAAATCAGAAGGCACCAAACAAGCACAAGACATAATCCAAAATGTATTTATTTATATACACAGCTGTAGCTGCTGCTACCTGAAAATCCTGCCTGGGCATTCAGCCTGTAAAGGATTTGTGACTTGATAACTCTCAAAGGCTGTGACTGATGGCAAAGAGGCAGATGGCAGCAGTCCTCCCCTCCAGTGCAAAAAGTATTTTCTTACAAAAGCAGCTGACATTAATGGACCTTCTGTGGCCCCCTCGTGAGGGAAAAAATCCACAATGAGAGTGAAAAGCTCAGATTCTGCACTGAAATAAAAGTTTTACCTTCTGTGTCTCTCAGAAAACTGGGGAAAAAAAGGATTTATTATAGAATTATAGAATGGTTTGGGTTGGAAGGGACCTTAAAGATCATCTAGTTGTAACCCCTCTGTCATGGGTAGGGACTACCCAACTAGACCAGGTTGCACAATTCCTCATCCAGCCTTTCATTGCTAGTGAATGTATCTGACAGAGGAGGGGGTTTGACTTCATTGACTTCCAGCAGAGATAGAAATGAGGAACAATATTTTACAACAGAAGGGTTGCTGAGGGGTTTGGATACAGGAAAACAGCAAATCATAGAATGGTTTGGGTTGGAAGAAAGATCTCAAAGATCATCTAGTTCCAACTTCCCTGCCATGGGTGGGGACATAACCCACTACACCAGGTTGCTCAGTGCCTCATCCAGCCTGGCCTTAAACTCCTCCAGGGATTGAGGGGGCATCCACAACCTCTCTGGGCAACCTCTTCTAGTGTCTCACCACCCTCACACTAAAGAACTTCTCTCTTCTCTCCAGCCTAAATTTCCCCTCTTCCAATTTGCATCCATTCGTCCTAGTCCTGCCATCCTGGACCCTATTCAAAAGCCTTTCTGTAGCCCCCTTCAGGTCTTGAGAAGTTATTATGAGGTTCCCCCCTCAGCCTTCTCTTCACCAGGATGAATAGCCCCCAATTCCTTCAGGGCTGGAGTAATTTTTAAGGCTTTTCCCCTTTTCAGCTGTGCCAGGAAGTATGTCTTATTTTATTAAGCTTATAAACAATGCTACAGATGGTTCTTGGGGGAAGGAGGGATGGGAGAGATTGCTGCAGGCATGTGTGTAAGCAGCTGAGTCCTGTTTGTTTATTCACACATTCATTTTCCCACCTGACAGACAGGCAGATGAGAAAGGTAGGGATAATGATATCTGAAATATCTGCACATCCAATGTATCTCAAGCCAGAGGATGTACACAGGAGACAAGATTGCTCCCTCTACACACCTTAAAAAGGCTTGTATTGTAGTTACAGAAGATATTATCTTAACTAATGAATTCAGAACTAACCTAACTTAACTACCCACAGCAAAATTCTGCTGCCTGATGCTCTTCAGAGGCATAAAACAATCTGAATGCTCTGCTTTTATCGCATTTTCAACCCTGTGCCCTCCTGAAAGCTCCTGCTTTTATAAAAAACATCTGCAAGGAGTGCATTTGAGCCAGAATATTCAAATTATGAGAGTGTTGCTGGGGAGAATTTCTTTCATATAAATAAAAACCTTAGTAACTCAGGACATGTGGCTCCATCCAAGGTGAAATCATTCAATGGGCTTTTCATGAAGTAATTTAAGATATTTTGAAGCTAAGAATTCTTGGCTTGTTAACATTACCCACTCTTATGCCACTCTTTTTTTAGTTGTTTTTTTTTTTTTTTTGCTTGAATAAATCATGAAATAAATAATAATTCATAGGAGGAAGCTTTTCTTGCTTTGCAATTTTATGATAGGACGATTTGGGATCTGCACCAGCAGGGAGGTACAACTCATTATAGCAAGCCAGTGTCTTTTTTCCAGCTTTGCTTTAACCCAGTACCTTCTCAATATTTTACAAACAATGATTAAAGCTCACAACCTCATTTGGCTTATAATAAAATATTACCTACCTATCATCCAGTTGGATAGAATTATGGTTCAGAGAAGAGCATGGAGTCTGGTCTCTCAAGTTCCCCTATAAATAAGGAATGCCAAGACACCTCTGGAGAAATGTTTCAACAGTCCCACTGGGTATAGCTCATGTCTGTATTAAGGTAAAAGCCAATAGTTAATAAAGTAGTTGAAGATCTGCAGCCTGCTATCTGGCTGTAGAAATTATGCAGGTCCTTTAAAAGCAGAGAGAACATGGTTGTGCTTGATGTAAGTAAAGAGTCAAGATCAACCTGATACCTACCCAATTACTTAATATGAGCTAAAAGTGGTTCTAAAGACATTTACAAGAGCCTGGCTGCTTCCTGCAGCTTGCAAGGGGATTATCTGTAGTTAAATCAGATATTTCTTGTCTCATTTCTGGCAGGTAACCTCAGTATTTCCCTCCTCCCACCACTTTGTGGTTCCAAGATCTTAGATAGAGACTTTCCTTCCCTACAGAGAACAGCCATTCCATCTGCACTTTTACAAGCTTTGAAAGGGTAAAAAAGATCCCTGGTGTGCTTCTCCTAAGCTGCATGTACAGATAAAAAAATCACAGAATATCAGGGATTAGATCATCTAGTCCCATCCCCCTGCCAGAGCAGGAACACCCAGATCAGGTCGCACACGATGTCTCCAGGTGAGGTTTGAAAGTCTCCAGAGAAGGAGACCCCACACCCTCTCTGGGNCATATTTCTGAACATGAATGAGGTCACCCCTCAGTCTCCTCCAAGCTAAAGAGCCCCAGCTCCCTCAGCCTTTCCTCGGAAGGGAGATGCTCCAATCCCTTCATCGTCTCTGTGCTGGACTCTCTCCAGCAGTTCCCTATCCTTCTTCAACTGGACACAATATTCCAGATGTGGTCTCACCAGGGCAGAGCAGAGGCAGGCAGAGTAGCATCAGAGAACTGCTACTATCTAGCTGCAGGCAAATATTGTGCCTGGGGGAACAGGGGAAGTTAATTTTTTGTGAGGTTCTGTGAGCAAAGGGAAAGACTCTAAGAATATTTCCTTGAAGTAAATAAAAGCTGTAAAGGAAATAATTACCTAGAACTACGCTCACGTAATGACATGGAACAAAAATAGCAGTGGTCTGAAACTAGAGCAGGGAAGGGTTAGGTTAGACATTAGGAAAAAATTCTTCCCCATCAGGGTGGTGAGACACTGGAAGAAGTTGCTCAGAGAGGTGGTGGAGGCCAGGCTTGCTGAGAGTCTGAGCAACCTGATCTAGGTCAGGATGTCCCTGTCACTGCAGGGGTTTGGTCTAGATGGCCTTGGAAGGTCATAGAATCATAGAATACTTTGGGTTGGGTCATCAAGTTCCAACCACCCTGCCATAGGTCCCTTCCAACCCTATGATTCCCTGGCACCATTCCCTTAAAATCTCCATTTTATCTGTACCTGATTTTTGTTTTTCTTCAATTTTTTATACAATTATGAACTCCTGGTGGATTTACATAGTCCACTCTGAGCTGTATATATAGTGATGCTGCCTCAGGCTGTTTACACAGAGAAACTTGTCCTAAGTCCTACTCTGAAGAAGCAGAAGCTTTGCAGAGATGTTCTTTAGGTAAAGGTCAGCTCAAATCCCACCAGAAACCTTAGGGATCCTGTGAGCAGTTGTTTAAGAGAGGGAGCTGTTTACTGGACATGGGTTTCTTTGTGAAACTTTCACCATTTCTCATAAAATTCAGGGTTTCAGCGAGGTGAACTTTCAACTGCTCCCAGGTGGCTTCTCAAAGTGCTTGTTTCACCTCCAGAGGTGGCAGTAGCAGGATGGGGGCAAGTAGGGGGAAATTATTAGACTCAAGCCCAAACTTCTTTTCAGATTTACAAAAAAAAAAAAAAAATTAAAATCCAGAGGGTCTGAATAACAGTAAAATTAAAGCTCTCATCACTAGCACAAGAGGAGAAGTGTAAGAGAATTGTATGAAAATTCTTGGCTTCCTTCTATGTACAACATGGAGAAATAATTGAGTATCAGCAGCAGAATGCTGCCTCTAATGCAGAAAGGTCTGCCTTGGGGTGTTCCTGAACTTTTGGAGTGCCTCAGGTGGCCATGCATCTGTGAACATCCTCCTGCAGTGTAGGAGTCCTGGTAATGCATCCTGAGAATTTTTCTCACCTGGATTTAAATGCAAGCCACTGGCTTTGCATTTCTGAGAGCCTTATTCCCAGGTTCCAGTGGAGCTGCAAATATCTTCAGAGCCAGGGATAACAACTCAATGTGACATTTAAGCAGAGTCTGTAGCATGTTTCCCTGTGCCCTGAGTGGCCAGAGACCAGCCCTTATGCCATTTGTACATTCTGAGTTCCCTTCTGTCTGCCTTTGAAACTGCTGTCCAGAAAATGAAAGATTAATGAGATCATCTGCAGCCATCCCTCTCACAAATAACAATTCGTCCTCTCATCACTCTTCCTCTGCAGAGATGACATTCAGCCTGTTTCACACAATACTGCCTGATATTACACATCATTCAGGGTCACTTGCCCCAGACACCCTGCCCTAAAACTCCTCTGCCTGCACAGGATTCAGAAGCAGCAGGGATTTTTTGAGAAAATACTGTCCTGCATAAAGTGCTCAGCAAAAAATGGTGAGTCATTGTTGTAAATGATCAGCTCTTTGTTCCAAAAGAGTTAATTTCTGCTTTGCAGGTAACCTATTAAAGCCCACCCTTCTACAAATCCATTCAAGCTCACTCTTCTACAAATCTATTCAATCACATTCTTCTAAAAGCCATGACAGGTCAACGAAATGATTCCTCTAAGCAAAGGAGGTTTCAAAATTTATTTCCTCACTTTTTAATTCCTCCTTTTCTTTATATTTTTTTTAAGGAAAAAATTTATTGAAATAGAATTTCTTACAATGGGTATAAAAGAAGTTTTGCAAAAGAGAGAAGAGAGGAGAAGGAAGAAGTGGAAAATGATGGAGAAAGAGGGAGGA
>VZTY01016466.1:18467-33410 GCA_013400935.1 Turnix velox | reverse complement strand
GCACACTGCTGGCTCATGTATCTGTAGGTATCTGTGTACAGTGACAAATATCTGTAGGGTGAACTAAAGCTTTTTCTAGGTACCATTCACTGCATTCACTTCATGTTGGAATATTAACAAAGGTTTTTCTTGTTGAGTAAACTGTGTGCCTGTAGGTGTCATATACTGACACCATATGATGGTATCCTACTTGAGTAGTCAGATAAGGAGATACCTGTGTCTAGGATTGCTAACCTTCAGTAATGTCAAAACAAGCCAAGTCTTTGTATGTTCCATTATAAAATCCATAGATAAAGTTACTTTGATTCTTAGGGACTGAGAATTCCAGGTGGAACCAGTGTGGAGCTCTGGCTCTGTCTCTCCTGTAAGACAATGTGCAGCAGACTTCCAGCACAGCAAATTCTGCTTTTGCCCTGCTGTGTCTTCCTGTGCCTGAGTGCAGCTCAACTTTATCTTTGCATTTAAGAAAAGCCAGTCTCAGAACTAAGCAAGATCATACTTGAGCTTTCCCTTACCAAATCTGCCTGCTGCTCATGGATCAGAAACTGGGGGGTTAAGTTAAAGAGCTTAATTTGGCTTTTCCCTCACAGGGAATCTCAGAGCTCTGCTCCAGTCTGAAGAGGACACAACATGGCTGGACCCAAGAATAGCTTAGAACCCCTCAATTAATGGAAAATGCAGGAATTTGTGTATGACATGCACTTTGCATGCAGGATGATGAAAATATGTATGATAAAAAGGCACTGGACATAATCATAGGGAAGGCAAAGACTTTGTTGTAAAGAAAAGGAGATGTTGGAAAGCAGAACTGGGATATAAATCATTACTAAAAAGAGGAGGCAACCTAAAGATGAATCAGTGATAAAGCAGCAGTTCTGTTTTAGAAGAGATGAAGCTTTTGTGTCTGTTCTATGGAACACTAATTTTGTAAGGGATCTTGTGGTCTGTCCTGGGCAGTATAATGTATCAGTGAGTGTTTTTAGTTAGCTGTAAAAACCTAGTTTGCCTTTTCTCAAACCTCAGTCCATCCGAGTCACATTGTGTATCTCAATAGCTGGCATAAACACACTAATTCAAGACTCCTTTGTTTGATTAAATCAACAAAGCTTATTTTGTCCTGTTGTCCAAGACTGGATGAGATGGGAAAGATGTGAAGCAAAGATTTCAGGCATTGTACAACACTGAAGTCTTTCAGTAATTCCCCTTTATGCCTCTCACCACCGCATTCTCTTTTCTAAGTGAAAAGATTTCTAAGAGGGATTTTTTTTTTTTTTTAATTTAAATTGGGAATGAAAATCGTTCAAAGACATTCAGGTAGCTCCCTCTGGTGGTAAAGCCATGAAGCGAAGAGTCCTGCAGGGAGGGAGGGAGGATGCTCTAGGGGAGGGGAGGGAGGAAGGGAGGATGCTCTAGGGGAGGGGAGGGAGGAAGGGAGGATGCTCTAGGGGAGGGCAGGGGAGGANAAGGGAGGATGCTCTATATGGGAGGGGAAGGAGGGAGGAAGGATGCTCTATATGGGAGGGGAAGGAGGGAGGGAGGATGCTCTAGGTGAGGGAGGGATGCTGGTGAGACCTGCAGAAAAAAACACCCAATCTTTGGTCTGAGGCAAGAATCAGGCTTGCTAATGCTTGAGTTGAATGATTGAAAAGCAATATGAATGTAAGTGATGAAAGAATGAGAGGAGACCAAGCTTATTGTGACTCTACTGTATAAAAAGTTGTAGGAAAATAATGATATAGAAATATTTTCCTCAAGACTAAAATTCAGTAACAGGTGTTAGGATAAAAATCCAAGGGAATAAGATGCTAATGAAACGAGCTGCAGTCCCATGTTCTTATTAATCCTTTCTTGAAGCACAATTAGTAAAGAAGAGGTTGAAATACATTTTCTCAAGGGCATCAGGAAGGTACTAAATGTGGTGGATCTGTGTTCTACTTGTCGAAAACTGCAGATATTACATATACACCAATAAAGGCTTTCTTCTACCATCCAGCTCATGATAACTTTATGTAGTACAGGATTAGGAGAAGGGCTTGGCTTTGGAAAATGTGCTTTTGTAATTTTTGTTGTATGGGATAATGTCAGGAGTTTCTTCTGTGAGGAAGAATAAAGAAGCATTAGTCCATGATGATGCATAATTTGTTTGGAGGCATCAAATGTGTGTTGAATTTCAGGATATTAGACATGGGTTCAAATAGGATTTATGTCCCTACTCCCTTTCTAAAAGGTTGCCTGATATTTCCACAGCTACCAGTATATTTATCACTGATTATTGCTGCAATATTGGCTCTCATTCCCTGTCTCTCCATCCAGAACATCTCTAAAGGCTTCTGGAGAAGGTTTTTTTTCATACTCAAGATAATTTTCAGAGAGTCCTCTTATTGCTAAACTGTTTTGAATAGGCAGATCTGAGAATTTATTAAGCATCAGTAATTCTCTGGTAATTATCTGCTAAGAACTGATTTAACAGAGAAGATTGGCTCTGGTCACACACAGTAGGAGGTCTGAGGAAAGAAGACTCTTTAGGGGTCTTAGATTTTGCTACTGAACATTTCCTTATACAGGCACAGAGTAATTTCACTCTTTGCAGCTTCTCTGTGATCTTACAAAATCCAGGGAAGGTTTCCTGAAAACCAGAACCACAAGCACAGGAGTTTGCTGCTCCAAAATGATTCTGGTTTCTGCATGTCTGCATAAAATAAAAGTCCAGAAAACATATATAATAACTCTTAACAAGGCTGGAAGGAAAACAGAATAATCACAGCTACCTTTGCCCTTTGTAAACCATTCAGGCTTGAGAAGATGAGGAATAAACCATAAAATTTAGTTGCCTTTCTCAATGAAACAGGGAATTAATTTTAATTTTCAGACCATGGCTGAAAGAGAGAGCTGTTGTGCAACTGTCCTTCTGTGCTTGGAAGAAATACTACTGCTTCAGCTCTCTGCAGACAGCATGGAGAAGGACCATGCTCTACCTCCCTTCTTTGCAGATCCTGCTTGCTACCAATAGATGGTCCTTGCTCTGTGCTTTTGAGTATGTTCCACCCAAGAGATAGGAGTCTAATCTGGAATAAAGTGAAAAAATGTTGTAATTGGCCCCGTTTTGCAGAACCCAGTTAGTTGCAGTGGAAAATAAGCAATTGAAAGGGACTCAGGATCTGGCATCAGTCACTTGGTCAAAAACATGAGCTCTGATGGTAGCAGCCTTGATCTCAAATGCCTTTAACTAGCTGCAAGTCTTTGACCCATCTCTGAATCATAGAATAGTTTGGGTTGGAAGGGACCTTCAAGATCATCGAGTTCCACCCCCCCTGCCATAGGAAGGGACACATCCCACTAGACCAGGCTGCCCAGTGCCTTGTCCAGCCTGGTCTTGAACACCTCCAGAGATGGGGCATCCACAACCTCTCTGGTCCTCCTGTTCCAGTATTTCACCACCCTCACTGTAAAGAATTTCTTTCTTATGTCTAGTCTAAATCTATCCCCCTCTAATTTATATCCATTGTTTCTAGTCCTCCCATCCGATATTGTGTTAAAAATTCCTTCCCCTGCCTTTCTGTAGGACCCCCTCAGGTACTGAGAAGTTACTCTGAGGTCCCCCCTGAGCCTTCTCTTCTCCAGGCTGAACAACCCCAACTCCTTCAGCCTGTCCTCATAGGGCAGTTGCTCCAACCCTTTGATCATCTTCGTGGCCCTTCTTGTCCTGCCACCTGAAACTAGCAGGGATCCATAAATTGAGAGAGAAGCCCTGCAACACCTGTATGCAAATTTAATCCTTTGTGGGCTGGAAATTAAAACCTTCCTTAGAATCTTTCCACTCTGGGAAAGATCCTGGCTGTGTTTTACACAGGGACAACTGCAATTTGATGATTTGTTATGTATTTACCTCAAGCAACCAGATAGTTCTAAACTTATTTTGCAAATGTATGACTATTGGTGTGTTACAGCTGACTGTAACATGAAAACAGAAGGAAACTCTTCCACTAATGAAAAGCATCTTGATCACCCCCATCAACAGGCAGTGGAATGACAGTGGCCAATTTTATTGTTTGCTGTTACCACATGTTTCCATTTCTCACTTTATGTACAATTTCAGGAGTATTTGAATATATTGTGAGTTGACAACTTGTTGTACATATCACAGTTTTCAAATTAGAAGCTATAGATATGAAAATGTAAAAAGGGGCAAAATAAAGTTAACAGCTCTTCTCAGAGGACAAAACTGACACTGCTTTTTGTTTTCCTCATAGACAAAGCATGCTTTTTTTTTTTTAAATTTTTTTAAGCCATGAACATAGTTCTTCTTTAGGCCAGTGGATGATCCTTATTCAGTATATAAAAGAAAATTAATAGCCAGCACCTTCTATTGCATGTTTAATAACCTCTAGCTTTGTAATATGGACCAGTCTGCACTGGAATTAAAGGCAAGATTAAGAAAAATGTGTATTGCAGAAGTAGCAGTTATTAACCCTCAGTGCTCTAATTAGAACTTAATCTTTCTAATCCTGTAAGTAGATACAAAATCAGGGCTGAAATAGACACAGTCCATAATGTGGAAAGCCCTTCATTAGTAGTGGTAAAAAGACAGAGGGGTAAAAAAAAAACCCTGCTGCTCTATTGTTACTTCACACTTCTCATTTTGTTCCTTGGCACTTGCAGCTCAAAGAAATAGGGATTTTTGTCATGTGAATCTCTTCTTCTTGTGTTTTAACCCAATCCTGCTGCTGCAGTGGGTCAGAAAGTTTGCAGCTGAAAATTCTGCAGATCATCTCCTCTCTGGCTTCAATTCTATAGCTGAGACACAGCTTAAGAAGCTGGACAATTGTGCCACTTGATAGTCCCCTTTAATTGGCTCATTTCCATAGGAGAGGCCACCTGCCTTGGATAGAGGAGTGTCAGCTGCTTGTCCTCAGACTGTCTGGAGTGGGACAAAGTGGTTGGCTTGGGGTAGCATGAAAAGGCTTTGCCACACGCCAGGGTATTACCCTAAAGATGAATGAATGGGAAGCTGGTGGCCCAAACTGAGTCTTTGTTCACAGCCTGACAGTAACACCTGGGCAGAACCCTCTAATAACATCTTTGGACCATCCCAAGAGTTGCTTCTGAGGTTTTGTGAAGCCACACTCTATTTATTATAATGACAATTTGCCCATCTCCCAAGTACTTGAGACTCTCTCCTTCAAAATGAGTAGTAGCCACATCATGCCCAGAGAATCCTTTTGCTCTCTCACACTTCAAGAGTTACTGTGAAAACTGAAGAAAGGATGAAGAAACTTTTAATGAAATGGATATGTCAGTGAAGTAAAAGTCTCAGCATGAATCCCCCACTGGCCACTATTATTAGAAGATGGAATTCTCTTTTTGCTGCAACACAATAGACTGTCTCCCAAAGTAATGTCAGTTTTCAACCCAACCCTGGCTACCACTTGCCCATCTGTCTTATTTTAAATAAACTGAGCATAAATTCACTCTGAACCACAATTAATTTAGATATATGTCCTCTCCATAAACCTCCAAAACAGCCCTTGCTCAGTAGCAGAATGAATGACCTACATAGAGCCCACAGTAAGTCAGAATATCATCATTATTTTCCTAAAATCTGTTGCACTCGAGCCATGAAACTTCACATTTAAGCCTGCAATTGCATATTGTTCCTGTGGATGCTATTTTTTTTCTTCACCCCATTTGTCTTGTAGTTTGCCACACCACAGCTCCTCTTAAATTTGACAAGAGCAGAGCCCCACACTTAGAAATAACACCACTGCTCTCACTGAAAGCTGCTGGGGCTCGAGTTCTCTTTGGGTCTCACTTCAACTGTGGATTCTTGAGATTTTTAGGCCTTAATTATGGCTGTTTTATTTTTTATTTCTTGCCATCTCCACCCAAAGGTCTTGCTCTTCCCCTTCTCTCTTCATTTACCCATAGTGGATACCACTAACAGTTTAAATATAAGCTAAGCAAACTCATAGCATCCAAACAGACTAGGGTTTTTTAGCTGTCATGGAGCTATCAGATCTGGCAGCATGACTGATGCTGGTTACATAGAATCATAGAATAGTTTGGGTTGGAAGGGACCTTAAAGATCATCGAGTTCTAAGGAACTTTAGTATTTCAGTGTGTCTATTTGTGTAGTCTTTCTATGGTCAAAAACATGAGACATCCTTCTAGAAGGCAATTTAGCCTACCTGTTGTATTTGCCATAACACCAAAAGAAGTTATATTTGTGCCTTTCTTCCTTTCCTGCAGTACTTAGCCAATACTTTTCCCTTACAAGCTTCCTTTTAAGATAGAATCATGGAATTATTTGGGTTGGAAGGGACCTTAATGATCATTGAGTTCCAACCCCCCTGCCATAGGCAGGGACACCTCCCACTAGATCAGGTTGATCAGTGCTTTGTTCAGATGACTGTTGGTAGATAATTCCTACCATAATGTGATGGGAATGTGGGCAAATCCATTATGTATTATATTTCTTTCAACCCCTAAAAAGATTCTGGGAGTATCATTATTGCAGTACCTTCATCTCTTTGCTGTTCTCTTTTGAAGGTGTTGCTTGTGCCCAGTGTGAAAGTAAAGTGGAAAAGCAGGTATCTTCTTCTGACACCTATATAGTTGAGGACAACTCTTCTACAGTTGATGTTTAAAGGCAGTAGGATGGAGAAAAAAATGGAAAAAATTACTTTTCTTTTTGGTTTCTTCACTTATGTGATGCTTTCATCCAGTCAGAATCACAGAATAGTCTGGGTTGGAAGGGACCTTAAAGATCCAACCCCTCTGCCATAGGTAGTTGAAGAGAATCTTTAGTTGTTCTAGTCCCCACAATATCCCTCAGTCTGCAGGAGCTCAAGAGGAGAAAACTGGTTAGTTATGAAAGGAAGCATCTTTTTTTCCCAGAATACTTTGTTGTGTAGGCTCAGCACTACACTTTAGGTGCTAACTTCCATCTTGAGTCACCAAGCTCATTTTTGGATGGCATAGTTGTCAAAATGCTTGTTTCTGTCACTTTTTGCTCAAGACAATAAAGGTAGAGCTACAGCCCCTTAAATCCTCCTTGCCCAAAGAACACTTAAGGGTCAATTGGACACAGTTCTAAATATAAAATCCATAGGATCAAAGCTACAAGTCTGTTTGCAGAGGTGTAATATGAGAAATATGCACATTTTTCTGCTCTTTCCTCACTTTTCAACCATATCTCATGCCTTGTGGGACTTGTATTTCTTGTATCAGGGCATCTGGACAAAGTATGAAAAATTAATAGCCAAGCCTTATGTATCAGCTATGCAGTGAGTATGTTTTCAGACCTAATTAGTGAATTACTTAGTACTAGTTTACAATTAGGTTGAATGTGTCTGGATTAGGAATGGTTAGTAAAAGTTACTTTTCTGTTTCACAGTTCATCAGCTTGAGATAATTTAGTAACAAAGGCTCATGTTGCAATCAGGGAAAGGACTCCCACTGACTTCAATGGGACCTGGACTGGGACCAAAATGAAGTGCCTGCCATGAGTCTAAATAGCTGACATTGTCACTGACTCATCATGTGAAACCCTTCTCTACATTGTAGGATCTTTTTGTTTGGATTTGATTAAACATGAAAGTATTTTGCAAGGCTTTGAAAAACAAAAGTCATTTACATAAGAGCTAAGCAACCACATAGCTATCCTCTTTTACCCTGCTTGGTAGGCTTCATCCTGCAAATGTTTATGCATGCTCTGGGCTCATGATTAGTCCCTTGGCATATTTGATTGTCTGAATTTAGTCATGTATGTGTTTGCAGGAGGAGGTCTGATGCTGTAACATTTGTTATATCCTGCAAGCTCTGAAAGGCAGGAAATGCAATTGTAAATCAAACTTATCAGTATGGGATGTCAAAGACATGCTGTGAAGAAATTCTGATCATTAAAGATGTTTATAGATACATCTTTTAAGGGGAATCCACTCAGTAAACTGCTAAAATGTGTCCTTTATTATTAACACCTTTTATCAATTCAATGAACAATAGAAATGCCAATTCTGCTCCAAGACTGGCCACATCTTGCAATCATTTATAAATGCCTGTATTAAAAATAATCCATCTAGTCCAGCTTTTGCAAAATGTCCCAGGGTAAGCAAATGTTTTTGCATTATTATTAGCTTTGACAAAACCTGATTGTGTGCTGGCCATTGTTAAAGGGATCTATCTGCCTCCAAATACAGCGAGAAACAAATTTTTAATGAATTTAATTAAAACTTTATGTGGTTTATGGTGTTCACCTCCAGCTGGTGTGCCATTCTTCTCTGGTGAATGAAGTTTCCTCTAATGCATAATGATGTGTTTTATATGAGGGATGTTTGAACCCCTTCCTAGTAGCCCTGAGGTAGTTTCCATGCTATGACATAGTGGCTCAGTATTTAAAAGCAGGTCTCTTAAGTAGAATTATGTATTAAAATGCACATTCATGAATGCATAGATATGAATATGTTTAAGAATTAATTTTTTTTTTCTACCAGAAACAGTCCTTGTGGGCTACCTTTTCTGACCTAAGCTGCTGAGAATTTGTCTATACAAGTGGCACATGGACATGAAAGACTCTTGTTGTTGTTCTGGGAGTAGGAAGTTGATTAATCCTGAAAACTGACATCTGTACTGGGCATGAGGTATTGATGTATACTCCATTGATATGAAAATCTCCAGGGATTGAGGGGGCATCCACAACCCCTCTGGGCAACCTTATCCAGTTTTTCACCATCCTCACTGTAAAGAATTTCTTTCTTCTATCTAACCTGAATCTACCCCCAGTTGTTTTCAACAGACTAGATCCAGATACCAGTATAAAATTGTTATTTTTTAGAAGATTGTGTTGTTGTTGTTATGAGTTTCACAACTTCAGATAGTAAAAGGCTGTGAGTTTAACTGAATTATCAACCTTTGTGACCATGCTAATTTGAATTGCTGATTCTACAGGAGTATAAAGAGAATCTTATAAAAAATTATAGAAATAACAGACTTTCAAAAATCATAGACTTTTAAGAAGCCTGACTATATTTTTTCTCTATCTTTGGCTTCAAGCCAGATTGTTCAGGTATGGAATGTCCTTCAAAGCATAAAGAAATTATATTTACTTCAGAAGAAATTTGAGATTTGGCTGCTGTATATTCCTTAAATGTCTGAAAATCCCTGGATCAAAGGCCACATAGATATATATGCAGGAAACTATGAGCTCTTTTATGTTTTAGCTTCACTTACGATTTATTTAAGAAGAAGTTAAAATGAAATAAAAAGATGTATAATGTCTTGACAGATTTTTTTTTTCTTTGTGTTGGAATCCAATATCTACTCTGTGTCCAAAGACATAATGAAACATAGAATTAGCTTAAATTTTTCCTCTACTATTCTTTATTGGTTGCAAAATATTCTCTTTTAAAACCAAAACTTCATGCTGAACTTGCTGGATTTGTCAAAGTGACACAATTCTTGGTGACCTTTGCTAAATCTGCATGAATATTTCTGTCTGGTTGAATATTTTTTGCTATATTATAGTAATTTGTGTCTGTGTGATTAGCAAAACTCACCCCTTTTTCTGAGGGCAAACTTTTCTCTCCTATACTTACCCACCCACCTGAGAAACATCATTTAGATCTGAGCCCTTTGAACACTGTTGGTTGTTTCAGTGATGAGAAAGCATAAGTTGCCCAGGTCTGGAAGCTTTGTAGAAGAGTTGTGGAGAATATAAATCAATTTTCTATGTAGGAAGTTAATCAATCTATTAATCAATCAATGTTTGGCCATTCAACAGACTTCTTCAGACTTCATTTGCCACATCTGTCACATCATGTAGCCAGGGATAGCCATTCCCTTCTTGGACTCAGAAATACTGACTGCATTTACAACATCTCCACTGACAAAGCTTAGACTGAGGTTTTACAGCTTTGTGTCAGACTACAAATCACTTTAACATTAGATTAATCATCCTTCTCGGATCCTAGGGCTGTATAAAACAGCTTCAGTGTATCTGGAATTGAGGCTAGAACAATTTGCATCCATTTGAGAGACTTGCCCTGAAGTGATAACTTATAGAATAGAATCATTGAAATGTTTGGGTTGGAAAAGACCTTAAAGATCATCAAGTTCCAACCCCCCTGCCATGGGCAGGGATACCTCCCACTAGACCAGGTTGCAATGCATCTGGTTTCTTTCCCTAGAGTTTCTTTCATAGGGGAGATCAGGAAGTAAAGTCCTGTTTTCACATTGCTTCAACCATAATGCCCTTGGAGGGAACTCAGCAACTTCACCTGAGACCTCCATTCCCTGCCCATCCCTGCCCCATTCTCATAACAGATTAATTAGGTTCTACCATAAGAAATCTAGCCCAGAATCTATCCATCATCCTGGAAACATGAAAAATGGAAACTCTGTGACTGAAGAATTGATAGACTCTGAATCTGCTCCATAGAGTAAGAACTTGGCATCAAACATCTCTCCAGGCTTCCTCCCAGTGCACCACTGATTCATCTCAGTGGTCTCCATTTACAGCATGAATTAATGAGAAAAGGCAACATTTGTGAGATGATTAAAGTGCTGATAGTTCTGCAGCCTAAGGCTGACTCAGGAAATGATGTTCTCTTTGCCTTGCTGCTGCAACCTCCTGCTTTATTGAGGTGGACTCTCACAGGCTTCATGTCATTACTTGGTGGTGTTTTCTGGGCTTGTTATATATAAACTTGTTTTTGAGTCAGGATTTTTTTCTTTTTTTTTTAAGAAAAACTGACTCTCTGATCTGTTGTAATGATGGTGTGCTGCCTGCACTGTGTCATTTTCTTTACCTCTGCAGTGGGATAACCTACAATTAGGGTCTGATGTCAGCCTGTAAAATTTTGGTGTAAAATTTTGGTCGAGCCAAAATGCCCTCCCTCTTAACAAAGCTGGCAGACGTGTCCCTTGGCAGCAGCTGCTTGCCATGTGATTTAAAACTTCCTGTCACTTATAATTGATGTGTTTTTATTCTTTCCACTTCCTGAAGCCTGATCAGAATTAAAATTGCTGCTGGAATTTCCTGTCAAAGCAACTCATTTATTCGCCCAGCGCTGCACTGACAGTACTTTGATTGGACATTGCCTTCAGCTATTCTCAGGCAGAGAGATTTGCTGTGAATTATGCTCCTTGCCCAGGTTTGACTTCCCTGCATGCCACATCTGCAAACATATACAGATTGTCCATCATGCTGTAACCTTGTCCTAATGAAAACTCCACATGTAAAACGTTAATGATTTGAATATCAAACTTGGCCACCTGCTGGGGCCCTGGCTTTTTGTATTTATTTAGGAAACCCCACAGAGTTTTTCAACTTGCTTCACTGTAACTTTTGCATTGCCTACCCAAAAAAGTCTCTGCTGTATTTCTACTCTTGAGGAGAATTTGCACCTTTTTTTTAGCTTTCTTTGAAAAAAAAAAAAACTAATGTTTGGCTTTTTCTTTAATTTTCTGCTATCTGCATTCCTTCCCAGAGGTGGCTGTATGATGCCATGTGGCAGTGCTCAGCTTTGTTCACTTCTTTGGGATCATTCAGGGTGAAAAATATACTGTAGAGATATTATTTGCATTGTGATTGCAATGTGGTGGTAATTTTTGCCCGTTAGGAGAATAACCTGTTAAATTCACCGAGGGGGTGAATCATTCAGTTGCCCAATTTGTAACTTCGTTTTCCTGTTAGAGTTGCTTGGAGAATTACAGGTTATTTTGGGAAGCTGAATAATGGATAAGTATTGGATTGTTCTGCAGCTATAACTGACACAAAGTCATTGTCACCTCTGAGGAGAAGAGATATAATGATACTTACTTAACTGCCTTTGTAAAGTGTTTTGATAACCTAGGCTGAAAGGTACTTAGAACCCTGTGAAGTGTTATTATTATTATTATTATTTTTAGGGCAATGTATTATTTTTAACATTTTAACCTACATTATTTTGAGGATGTAGAGGGAGGCTAAATATTCCTGTGCAGTCCTTTCTCTGGCCAAACCAGATGGCAAGCACTTTTGCAGTATTTTAAGGCAATGATGGTGACTATTTTGGCTAGTAGTGGTTGTATGAGATCATAAATCTCTGGATGTGATTTGCACTCTACCTGTGGCTAATGGAAACAGCTCCTACTAGCTTCTGGTTGGTGCTGTAAACTACTGATGGTTATTTATAAAATTGACCATTTTTTCCTGCACTTACAAAAAAAAGCCACTAAATTATTACTTTTTTTCAAAACAGTTGACATAAGAATAGAGTTGCCTTATATTCATTATATTTTATTTTTGGTTAGAAAGCAACACAGAGGCAAGGAGACAGCATGACCTTTCAAGCCTCTGTAGTTCCTGTAGAAACAGGAGAGTGCCCAGGATTTACAGATGGAGAAGTGGGATTGGGTGTTTTATGTAGATTGGAGAAGATGGTTGCAAACTTGGAGCTGTGGAAGGGAGTGAGAAACAGAGGAACCAAGATTCAGTTCCTACTAGATTCTGGTTGGTGCTGTAAAAACTACTGATGGTTATTTATAAAATTGACCATTTTTTCCTGCATTTATAAAAAAAACTCCACTAAATTATTACTTTTTTTCAAAACAGTTCACATAAGAATAGAGTTGCCTTATATTTATTATATTTTATTTTTGGTTAGAAAGCAACACAGAGGCAAGGAGATAGCATGACCCTTTCAAGCCTCTGCAGAAGCAGAAGAGTGCCCAGGATTTAGAGATGGAGAAGTGGGATTGGATGTTTTATGTAGATTGGAGAAGATAGTTGCAAACTAGGAGCTGTGGAAGGGAGTGAGAAACAAGGGAATAGACAGTGGGTAAGCACTTCCCTTTAAAGAACAGAACCTATCTCCACTGCNTGGGTGTTTTGTGTAGATTGGAGAAGATAGTTGCAAACTAGGAGCTGTGGAAGGGATTGAGTAAGAGGGGAACAGAAAGTGGGTAAACACTTCCCTTTATCTCCACTGCACAGACAAAGTGTCAGGTCTCATTTGTATCACTCTACATTAAGATAAATTTGATTATGCAGGAGAAAATGCTGAATTATGTGTTTTGAAAAAAGATGCCAAAAAGAAAGGTATAATGTCAGTAAAAGAAATGTCCAGCTGTGGGAATCAGGAGCATCAACAGGACTGTAAGATTTCACTAGAGTCAGAAAAATGGAAAGTATTTTACTGGAGGAAAGCAAAAGTAAAATCTTACTTGGAAAAAAAAAATTGGCTCCTACTCAGGACAAGCCTAATGACTGCTAATGACTTATTTTAGTGCAGGATTTAAGGAAGACTCAAGCTATTCAGAGCTGGACAGATGAAACCTGTGATTAAAAGGAGGATTATAGAGGTCCATATGCATAAAGGCTCTCTCCACTGACCTGTCCTTAATGGAGGAGATAAAGCCAAGACATTAAGGCAGAGAGAACCATCACATGTAAAGAGTTTCAATGCGTCCCTCCTTCTCTCTTTCCCTCTCTCCATCCCTCCCCTACCCTAAATAGACCCCAATTTCTGTTTGAGAAGCCATAGAGATGAGGCTGTGGGTTGCAATATGTTTGTTAAGAGTGCTTCAAAGTGAGTCTCCAGCTCTGGGCTGGACTTGTGCCCACTGTGCAGAGTGAGGGGGGAGTGTGGGCAGGCTTCTGAAAAGGAGGGGAAAGGATAGGCAAAGTGAGGTCGGTTCTACTGATGTGGGTTGTGTTATGGGTTGTTTTTTCTTTCTTTCTTTTCAGGAGGGGGGCCAGGATAAAGAATGAAATAGAATAAAAAAAAAACACAAACAAATAGACTTGGGTATGCTCCTTCTTCAGCTGCCACGTCAGCCCAGCTGGAAGTGCCCAGTGTATGAATAAGCCAAACCAAGAGTGCTGAAGGCTCCAGGAAAGACATAATGCTGACACAACAGTAAACTGAGTTCCCAACTGATTTCAATCACTAGATAAATATCAGTTTCAACCCTAAATGATATTCTCAAGTAATTGTCCAATGCCCAGTTGGGCTGGAACGGTGCTCCCCTGGAACCAGCTCAGGCCAACTTTAACTGCTTGGGAGTGTATGGCCAAGAGCAGACTTATGTGCTGGAGCCTGAAATGCCATTAAAGAGACTGAAGTCAAGAGGATGAAATGCTTTGTGTGTTTAGTCTAATACACCATGGGACTTGTTTGCCACAGTTACAGTATTAAAGCTGTAATTACAGTCAGTGAACCACAGATGTACTGTAGCCATAGGGTTTAAACAGGGTATTATTGCAGTAGAAACCACCCCCAGTAGGTTACAAGTTCAAAGGGTCATTTTTCCTTCTCTGTTTAATCCTTTACTCGAGCCTGTAGACTTCTTAGTTATTGCTATTGGGCATTTCACTTCTAGTTTTATGCAGTCCCTTTGGATTGATTTTAGGGTTTTGTTTCTGTTTCAAAAGGAAGAGTAGATCTTAATGCTCGACTGTAGATAGTATCTAGTGTGAAATGCAAAATGGAATAACATTTTTATGATGTGGTGTTCAGATAGAGGTGTGCTGCACCCTGCTGCATCCATCAGGGCACACTTCCCAATATAGAACAATGTGTATACTTTTAACTGGAGTGGCAATTAAAAATTATAGCTTAAATCTTGGATTTTGGTGCAGGAAAAACCCAAAAATAATCTCTTTGAGAAAGTGCAAGTGCTGTGTGTTTGGAGATGGTATTAAAATATGCTTTTTTAATAATGTTAAAATAAAAAGATTGGGGGGTTTGTTAGTGGCAGTGTCATTGCAAGGAAGTGATCCAAACATGAACACAGGACTTTTACTAGCAGGTACAGATGTGAAATGTCAACCTGAAATGATTGAGGAAGAATGTCAAAATTCATATTCCTTTTGCTCCCTTCACTTGACAGACAAAACTTCATATTGAAACTAAAAAAAAAAAAGATGATAGCTGGATATTGACTTTCCATTTTAGCAGTGAGAAT
>VZTY01016465.1:60422-70958 GCA_013400935.1 Turnix velox | reverse complement strand
TGGCGGAGCAACCCCTGGGAGGGGCGCGGAGCCTCCGCCCGCGGGAGGCGGAGCCGCTCCTCGGCGGTGAGGGTGCGGAGGACACCCCTTGGCGGAGCCGGATGGCTCCCAACCCTCCCCCCGTGCCAAGCCCCGGAGATCGCGGATCGGGAGAAGCAGCGGCGGGAGGAAACGCAATCGAAATGATCCCGTTTGCATTGAGCCAGTTGGAGGTTTTTCAACAGAAACCTTTTTTTTTGTTTTAAGGATGAAGCCCTTCCAGCTGGCTACAAAGTTAGAATCGTGCCCAGATTGGGAAGGACCTAACAGTGGCCCAGGGAGGGACCTTACAGATCGTCGAGTCCAACCGTCAACCCTACGCTGACAAGATCCATCCCTGCACCATCTCTCTGTCTGCCCGTCTCTTAAATCCCTCCAGAGACTCTGCGTCAGCCCCTTCCCCAGACAGCCTGTTCCAGTACTTCATAACTCTTCCCATGTGAAAATTTTTCCTACAATCCAGTCTAACCCTGCCCTGGTGCAACTTGAGGCTGTTTCCTCTTGTCCTATCACCTGTTACTGGGGAGGAGACAGACCCCCATCTCAGAACACCTTTCTTTCAGCTGGTTGTACCTGCTGGAGACACAAGGCTGTGGCACACACAGGGGGGTTGGTGCTCCTGAACTCACAGGGACTCACCTGAGTCTAGTTCCAGCTCCAAATGTTATTGATGATGGGGCTGAGGGTTTCTTACACACTGGAGGTTTCTCTTAGGCACCACAGAAAATAAATGGCCACCCCAGAAAATAAATGTACAGCTACAACAGTGATTATTCACTGAAACATGGCTGTTGGAGCCAAAGGGGGTCTCCTGCAAGACAAGCTGCTGCCCCACACAAGGAGGTGTCTCCTGGGAAATGGGAAGGGGCTGAGATAGATCCTGTGTGTTCACAAGGGGTCTGGATTTCAAAGGAGTCTTTTCAAGATTTCAGCTTGAAATTGGTTTCAAGTCATGCCCAGGCTGAAAGTGCAAGTGGAATTAAAATCTGGTGAGGTCCACTGGGTTTTGAGCTAAATCCTCAGAAACAAGGTTACTGAACTCAACTCACCTCCACCCCTGCAGTGGAGCTCAGCCTGGAAGTGATGCTCCTTTGGAAAACTCAGGAAATACCTACACCAGCCTTGAAATCCAAATCAGAGCAAAGGCCCTGGGTGTGTGGCTGACCTCATCCAAGCCAGGAGAAGTGTCACACATCCAAAATCTAAGGAAAGGAGAGCTTGCAAAAAAACAAGGCTCATGTCCTGGCCCAGCTAAGCACTCCCCTGGGGGATAGAGTACAGTGAAGAGGGACTGCCCTTCTTCTGAGAATTAAACTCCAAATTCAGACTGTGGCTGTAAACACTGCAGTGCTTTCACTATGTATCTGATCACAAGATGGAATCTTGTATAAGTGGGACAAAATATCTTCATCAGAAAATCTAAAAAATCATGGCCAACTCCAGCTCCTGGTGATACCAAAGGGAACGGGGTTTTTGAAGCTGCCCCAAAAGCAGGGTTATCTCTATGTTCCTACAGTGAATCTGAGCATGAACTTTAACAGTTTTTTACACCTCCTAATATACACATATATTGCCAAAGGTCACCTCATGCCATCAGAGAGGTGGTTTCCACCTCCTCCTC
Source organism: Turnix velox (assembly GCA_013400935.1). Classification (NCBI taxonomy): domain Eukaryota; kingdom Metazoa; phylum Chordata; class Aves; order Charadriiformes; family Turnicidae; genus Turnix; species Turnix velox. The sequence continues at coordinate 69,298 of VZTY01016465.1, read as the reverse complement.
CAGAAGCCCAGCAGAGATAGCTCCACGTCTGGCTTCTAGAACAAATGCTGGAGAGAGGCCAAAAGCCACCACAGTCCATCGGCTGTTTCATGAGCTCAGTGAAGAAAATGCATGGCCTGAGGGCAGTTTCCAGTTGCCATCTCCACCAAAAGTCAATTTAGAAATGCATTAAATGGGCAGAGTGCTCTCTACACAACAACTGGAGGAGTCAGGGACCGCACAGATGATGAGACAGAACCTGGACAAGGATTTAAATGTGCAGCATTAAGGTGTGGCAGCTCTGTGAGTGCTTTGGTCAAGACTTTTTACATCCCAGCAAGGTAAGAAACAGGTCTAATTAAAGCCTAGACTCCTCACAAGACTTTAATTTGATAAATTTAGCCTGGATTAAACTACAGGCTTGTCTGTACTGGATTTTTCAAGCATTAACCACCTGCCACACCTGAAATCTCGGCACACACTAAATCAGAGGTGCATGTACCTACTCATCACCCCAGGGCTGCTGAGGTTTATTGGCAGGGCCCCATCATTATGTTCATTATTCGTGCCTTAGAGATAAGTTGGGGACCTGTGTTTTCCTGTTGGAACATCACATGAGTTTTGTAATTCTAAATGAGGAGCTTGGATTTCAGGGATTCACCCAGAGCCAAATTAAATCAAAGGTAAAAAAAACCCCAAAACAACAACCACCCCACTGCCACCTCCTAATGATTTCCATGGCCTTTGGATCAAGCTTCCCTCTCTCTTGACAGCAAGACTTCTCCATGTTTTAGGATATGCCTGGATAGTTTTTTGAAACCTTCTTTCTGCCTCTTTATCTGCACGGGACCTTGACAGGGGTTTTTTCCCTCTGTCTGTGGTCTCTGTCAGTGTCGATATTTGTTTCTGCCACAACAGCCAAATGAAGTGCATTGAACTTGGATCAGAAGTGATTTCAAGATCCTTCACTCTCTGAGAGAGGTCTTCAGATCCAACCATTTCATTAAAAATGACCTAAACCTGCCTCGACGGGCGGCAGAGAAGCAGGCAGGCATTTCTTTCCAAGTCACTGAGTAATTCCAAAGAAGAATTACCCATCTCTGGCACGAGGAGCAAATGGATATTGAAATTACAGAAGATTATATTGGATTAAATTATTTATGACAAACGTCACCTCACCTGGAAGGTTCTGCAGCTTTTTTTTTTTCCTGGCAATGGGAAAATGGGATATTCCAATTCTTTGGTATTCTGTGAAAGGCTGGAAACACTTACGTTTCCATTAAGTTGCTAATCTTTCCAGAAGACATGATGGTGTCTGAGTCTGGAGCGTGATTATGATGCCTTATAGAGTTTTCTGTAATGCTTTGAAAACAGCCATAATTTTGCCTATTACTGGATAGGAGACACAGGTTCTTTTCCCCAAGAAAAGAATTTATGGAGCTCTCAGTGGAGTTTTATGACTTTGAAACAGCGAGCCACGGCACACACGTCCCAACCAGAAAGCACTTAAACCTCTAATGCTTTAAAGAGGTTCATGAAAAGGACCTGTTCTTGAGAGCGACCCAAACAACAGCAAAATCCCCATGTGTTCATGCTGTAAAAAGGTAAGTAAAAATAAATTGTGGCAGAGTTTTGCCAAGGAGGTGCAGCATTGGCCCTGGCAGGCTCCTGGCAGCAGATGAGAGTGATGCTTTTTGTTGATGGCCCTTCAAGCCAAGAAAGAGCTCGTGTGAGCATTCTGCAAGGTAACACACACAAAAAAAGTGAATCTGAGAAGGAAACAGAGCTACAGGACTACCTAACCTGAGTAAGCCCTCAGAGGAAAGTAAAGCTTTTCATTTGACAAAGCAGAAAACTTTTTTTTTTGCGAGAGAGTGCAAACTTCTTTTTTTTTTTTTTTAAATTATTTTTATTTTTCTGCCGCATTTGCAAAAACCAAACCACTTTGTAATCCCTTCTTTTATGCAGAACAGATTGCAGTTTTAAGCAGAGGCCCATAAACTGCAGGTTCAAAGAAACCTGAAACTGAATTAGCATAAAAGCTGGAATTCTCATTTAGAGGAACAGCGAGGCAACTGCTCTGCAGGCAGTTTTATGATTTGGGTTTCAAATGGAAACAAAGATAAAAAGTGGGGCTGGAGGAACAATAGGGCTGTTCTCTCTTCCCATCCTTATGAGTTACACCTATAAAACCTACATAAATAGTGGTCTGCACTGCTGCTGAGGACAGAATTAGCCTATATTTGCATATGTAGAGGAGGCTGGATGATATAACCATAGAATGGTTTGGGTTGGAAGGGACTTTCAAGATCATCTAGTTTCAACCCCCCTGCCATGGGCAGGGACACTTCCCACTGCACCAGGTTGCTCAATGCCTTGTCCATCCTGGCTTTAAACACCTCCAGAGAGGGGGAAAATTATTTCATAAATCCAGGCCCTGAACCAAAGAGAAATCTCCACTGTCCTACACGTCTCCTCCAGGCTTCTCCAAATGGTGTAAAACCTTTGAGGTGAATACCAGAGTCATCTTTCCTTCCCTCTGCCAATGATGAAGAGTGAGAATCCCTCCCCCACACTGGAGACAACTCCTCAATCATAAAATGCACACATTTGATCTCTGAATACCTTCCTCAGGTTTGAATTCCAAGTCAGTAAATATCTGATGAAATATGGGTTCACTGGATTTAAGTCCCAGAGACTGCCTTGGGCTCCTGAGCTGCTTCCTCACTACCCAGCCTAGCTGGGAACACTTGTGTGATCCTATCACTCTGTGAGAAGATAACATAAATTCTTCCCCATCCACCTGCACTCCTGTGAGTACACTTCATAAAAGCACCACTTCTAAGCTGTGGCTATTAAGTCCCCCTAATTTCTGCCTGCCAGCAGATTCTGCTGCTGAAGTATTTCAAATTAATATGTCTGTCGATATCTGGGTACTGAATCAACTAATAACAGAGAAATATTTTTCATTCTCCTCTTCCCGGTTAGAAGAAGAGTCTTTCTCATCACTGAATAAAGTATCCATTATTGCAGGTTGTAATCCCATTCTGTCTTTCAGGTAATTATTTTAGCCCCCCAAAAAAGCTGAATCAGCACCATCAACCAATCAAGTAATTTCTTCCATTTTCTAACATTCAAGCAAAATAATGAAAATCACATCTCAGTCGACGAGGAGAATCTACAACAGAAATCTGTTCCTCCAAGGGTAATTTTAAAAGAGTTACGTCAAGTAAAGAAATACTATTCCAAAATCACGTCGCTAATGTACAGTCTCTTCTGGTGAGCAGATAAATCCCATTTTTGACTGTCATCTCCCATTTAGAGAGTACATTATGAACAATAAATCTGCATGTTTAGCCAGGTTCTAAATAGTGCAGAGACATTAACTTGGCAAAAGAACGACCGTTGCTTTGATGAATGAAACATTCCCCTAAAATATTCATGTGCAGTATGATAATATCCAATTGATAACCAAAAAAAAAAAAAAAAAGCAACAAGAAAAACCCCCTCAACCCCACCCTGCTGCAGATTTAAATAACTGAGATGTAGATGAGAGAAACTGAGTACTGCACATGAGAGGAATTATTATGGCACTGTTAGGAGAACCAACAAATGAAAAAAAAAAAAAAAAAAAAAAAAAAACAAAAAAAAAAAAAGCTTGATAAATATTTTCCATAACAAAACACAATTGGTTTCAGTGGGAGACAGCTCTGTTTCTCATTAGTTATCCTTCACTTGTCAGACAAGTTCCATATTTCACTGAAACCCGCTGAGTATTCTTTATAGTTTGCAGGGGTAAGTGGCTATACATTTAGCACATTCCCTTTCTGCTGGGTGTTTTCACAGGTTCTTTCTTTAAAACACACCACACACAGCTTTTTTTTTTTTTTTTTCCTCTTTCCCTTAGGTTGGTGGGGTTTGACATCCAAGGAGAGTTTAAAAGCAGGTAACAAGTCATCGCTTTTGAAGCCGTGGAGCAGCTGAAGAGGTGCAATAGCCCCAGCAGCCATTATCAGTGCCTGCCAGGGTGCCACCATATCAAGTTATATGATAAAGCACTCAGCTGACACCAGAAAAATAATCATTCTCTCCCTCCTGCACCACCCCCTTTTTCACAAGGAGGCTTTTTACACTCATTAAATGCAACCTTATCTCTGAAAGACTGCAATCCTCAGCAAATGACAAGTGTGCCTAATCTCATTTTCTGACAAGCGATTCTGACAGCACCTTCCTTTTGATTCCGAAGACACGTAGCTAGACATATATTAATCTGTCAGTCATTGCCCCTAGGAAGGATGGAAAAAAAAAAAAAGAAAAAAAAGAAGGGAGAGACGAAGATGAACATTTGTGAACGTGAAGGGAACAAGGCAAGAAAGGACTAAGGGGCTTTTTCTGGCTATTTTAAGCTACGCACCCGTGTTTCTCTCCTCCTTCCACCCCAGTGCAGCAGAGCCACTGCCCTGTGTGTCAGCAAAGGGGACTAGCACAGGTTTTATTTAAGGTGTGAGGGTATGAAGGTGTCAGCAGTGGGTGTATTTTCAGGTTTTCCCTGCTGTGGAAGGCAGTTGGGCTCTCATTTCACTTCTCTGCGCCGCAGTTTTCAGTGCAGGATATGAAAGCGTTGCATAAAAACCAAGTGTTATCGTCACCATGGCACATATTTTAGTGGCAGGCATGGGACTTCCCAGTATGGGGCCTATAAAACATTGAGCCTTAATTCTGAATTTATAGATTATGAAGTGTTCTGCTAACACTTTTTTTTTTTTTTATTTTGCAGTAAGAATTTTGTCTCTCCATCACCGTAAGCCCTGCCTGGCTACTGTAGCCAGCCCAGCTGGAAGAGGGTGGCAGGAACAGGCAAAACCAGGTCTGATACAAACATCAAGACTGAAAGCATCAAATTGTTGTCAGGTCCTAACAATTTTTGAGCTCAAGGAGCTCTAAAACAGAAGTGTTTTGTATGATGGTCATGGTCTGGCAAGGTGCAAACTGGAGAGGATGATCAAGATGAGTCAAACTGAGGTTATGAAGAAGCAAGATTTCCAAGAATTTCCTGACAGGCTGAGAATTTGGGCTGTTGATCCTGGAGAAGAGGAAGCTGTGGGGAGACCTTACAGCAGCCCCCCAGTACCTGAAGGGGCTACAGTAAAGCAGGGGAGGGGCTGTTTGCCTGGGCATGGGGCAATGGGGCAGTGGTTTGAAACTAGAGCAAGGCAGGGTTAGTTTAGGCATTCAGAAGGTCTTCACCATGAGGGTGGTGGACACTGGCCCAGGTTGCCCAGAGAGGTGGTGGAGGCCCTATCCCTGCAGATATCCAAGGCCAGGCTTGCTGAGACTCTGAACAACCTGATTTAGTGCAGGATGTCCCTTTCACTGCAGGAGGTTGGACTAGATGGCCTTTGAAAGTCCTTTCCAACCCAATACATTCTATGATTCCACGGTGCTATGAACTCCAAGCTATATTATGAGAAAATGTATTTAAAAATAGAGATTGTCACAATGAGTGGTAAATCAGATGGCATTTGCTAAAACTCCAGGCACTTTAGGGGATGAGGTTGGGTGCTCATGGGTGAGCACAGGGCCACAGGACAGGAGGAGGGAGGCTGGAAGGTAGCCATGAAGCTATAAAGGAGTGCAAAATAAGTGAGATTCTACAAATGGGACCCACAGGAGGAAAGACAATTAAGCAAGGTGGGAGGCAAGTGCTTTTCATCTCACACACATCTGTTAGCTGTGTTCCTCAGAACCACGCCTTCTCCCACTTAGCATGTGAGTCATATTAATATTCCAACCCACCAAAGGCTAAATTAGAGTAAATTATACAGCTCTGCCATCTAACATTTGCTCACTGACCCGTCTGTGCTTGCAGATTCCCCCCCTCAGGGTTGGTAGAGCATCCCTCTGCCTGGGGACAGCCCGTCCACCACAGCTCCCAGTTTGGCCCAGTTTGGTGCCCACAGCCAAGAGCTACTCTGCTCCCTTCCACTCTCTATCACTTAAGGAGAAACTTTATTGTTCATAATGGGCTAAGGAAAAAAAAAATTTAAAAAATCAAATGAAAGCAAAGTACAAAGGGGCTCAAATCCAACACTTTAAAGCGATGCCATTTTCATAGTAATACAGTCATTAAGTACTTGTTTGATGGTGCAAAAAGTAGGCCAAGATCTTTGCTAATACATTTTATTAATCAATACCTGCACTAAGAGACAGGAACAATTAAAATTTTCCTCCTCACTCAGACAAAGCAGCATAAAGCTTGTGATCTACTTAAGGAGCCCGCCACTCAACGGGAAGATGAAAAGGCTTCTTTAGTTTTACTTAAGAGCTGAAATGATGTTAGTACTTCAAGTGTTTAGGATCTGGTTCTCAGAAAGACAGTAAATTAGCAGTGGCAGGAAAGCTGCCTGCCGTCACCAAGTCCCCTTTCTCGTGCCTCCATGCTGATGTCATCCCTAACTGGAAAACTCACAAATACATTCTGGAGTTCATTGAGCCTGACACAGGAGAGGTGGTTTCCTTTGCAGAACACTTGGATAAATGAGCCCAGCAAAAACACATCTACTGCTGCTGGTGGGCCTTCCAATGGTAAATATAAACCTGCCACTTGCATAGTTTACATTTATGCTGACTTTTTAATCTTAAAGTTATTTTCTGGTTGCATCTGAGCTTCAGGATATAGAAAAGAAGCCACAGATAAAGTTTCCTCCTGTGGGGAAAAATAACAGGGGAAATTGGGCAGTTCACTATGTGCTCCTCTGGCTTGGAAGAGAAGCTTCTCATCTCACAATGACCATTGCTGATATGGCCACCAAATAAAAGGAGAATTGCCTAAAATCAACCCCCAGAACACAGCCCTCCTTGAAATTCTCCAACTCTGACCCTGCAGCAGGGGTCACCAGCACCTGAGGGACAGCACTTCTCCTTTCTGCCTCTCTGGACCACCAGAAATGCATCTTGGCCATCATCCTGGCCATGTTGGCACATCTCCCCTGCACTGACCCACTCCACTGTTTGGGCTCCAGAAGGAACTTCTGACAGGGGTCTCATGACATGAGGTACAGCACAACTACGTGTGAAGAGAGACTCCATACAAACCAACAGGTGGGACAAAGAAAAGGAGACAAAGAATGTGGTTGTTCCCCACTCCTTGGAAGGAAAATCAAGTGAGACAAAAGCAGGTAGCACCAGAAACTGAATGCTGCTCAATTTCATCTAGGGTTTGATCCTTCAGTGAGAGCAGAACCTCATCCAGGACCTCATAGCCTTCTGCTGTGGAATTAAAGTGCCAATCACAGTTGCATTGACCTTACACCTTGAAAGAAAGCATGGGCACAACTAATTGAGCCTAATGTTGCAGCCAAAAGACAATTTTTCTACCTGGCCATCTTTTTGGAAACACAGAAGGTCACTTTATGTCACACACCTGACCTTTTGTGGAAAATTTGCTGTCTAATTTCACTCATTATTGAGTCTACCAGGCACCTGACTAGCTCCAACCCACTGGTCAAAATGATGAGAGCTTTGCAAATGCTTTCCTCAAGGCTCTCAGTTCTCCTTCTGGGCATCTTCATCCAGGATAGGGCTGCTCAAAGTTAATGGCACTCAGAACAAAAAGGTTGGCAACAAAAATAAGCAGAGATTCCACTCAGTCCAGCCTCCATCTGCACAGCCAAATCTCTCAGAAAGTCCTGATCTAAAGTCCCTTGAAAATAAAATCCTCCTAACACAAGAAGCATTTTTTACTAGCTCCCCAATGCTATTTTCCTTTCATTTAAGATTCTAACAAAACCTAACTTCTTTGTCTCTCAAGCTCCCTTGATCTCGTTCACTTTTAGCTGTCACATAAAGTCAATTGGCTGCACCTCGCTGCTTGATAAAGACATGCCAAATGTTCTGATGTGCCTTTAATGAGGAGGTAGATAAGACATAGTCCAACAAGGTGCTGAACACTTTGACCCTAAGCTGGCAAATCACTTAAATACCTGCTTAACTTTAAGCAAAAAGAAGTCCTTTTGAAGCTAAGGGGGCTGTTCTGGCATTCAGACTTAAGCATCATTTTACACATTTCTCTGGATTAAGGAGAGAGCCTTTGCCTGGTTGAACCACAGCTCCAGAGAGAGCAAAAGAAGTTAGAAACACAGAGCTAAGAGATTTAAGATAAAAAGCCCCAGTGTTATTAATTAACTAATGTGTCAGTCACGTTGCATGCAATACCATGTGCATTGCTATTGCATTAGAGGGAGCAGGAAGGTTTAGTTTCTGTTGAGATGTTTCATACACAGGATAGAACATGTGAATGATCCACAAGGGTGAAGGCTCAGTATTTAGAATCACAGAATGGTTTGGGTTGGGAGGGACCTAAAAGATCATTCAGTCCCAACCCCCCTGCCATGGGCAGGAACACCTTCCACTACACCAGGCTGCTCAGTGCCTCATCCAGCCTGGCCTTAAACACCTCCAGGGATTGAGGGGGCATCCACAGCCTCTCTGGGCAACCTCTTCCAGTGTCTCACAACCCTCACTGTAAGGAATTTCTTCCTTACATCTAGCCTCTTTGAATCTGAATGTTTGTATGTTTGAATTTACAAGAAGAAAGGGAAAAATACAAAATAATACAAATGATGCTCATAGAGAGGAAGCCAAAAGCATAAAATTGATACCAAAGATGAGCTATTGTTCCTGAGATTCAGGTGATCAGTTGATCTACATCCAATCTGGATTACTCCAGGCATTACTGGAGGAGGTGTGCTATGAGAATGTAATATAATACAGGAGAGACATGATAAAAGTTTCACCTGTTTTGATAACACAGTTCCATGTTCTACTCCACACACAGACTGCCAGGTCTTATCACAGTTGGTTATTAATCTATTTGTTCCTGTAAAATCTTTTCTCTC
>VZTY01016465.1:48286-60387 GCA_013400935.1 Turnix velox | reverse complement strand
CCCCCCCCCCAACTTTTTAATAATTCACTTCTTCTAAAGAGGAACTGATTTAATGTAGGGAAAAAGCTGCAGCATATCAAAACGTGAATGGAAAGGCGGGTAAGGAGATAATGTTTGTTTAACTGGGATGGAAGAGTTATTTTAGAAATATTTTATACCACTTAAAAAGCACTGAGTATTATTTTATGCCTCCACCTGAGGAATAAAAAGCTGTAGTTATGAGTCCAGCTGTAACATATCTCAGTAGCAAAGCAAGACTGCAACAAAAACATTAAAATTTTTTGTAAAGGTAGCTCAGGTAGATTCTTCACCAATAAAAACACTGGCAACTTGAATTTTTTAAAATAATTCCCAGCATTTCAGTGGAGCATTCTGTTAATCTGTATAATGTTGTAGAAAAAAGAGCACAAATCACTCCACTTCATCCCTGTGTCATCACCATTCTGGCAACCAGGAGGCAAATGCTAGCCCTGGGGTTCTGCCATCCAGCACCAGTGAGGAGGGGCTGGGATACACCAAATTTAGATCATCTAAAGGATGTTTAGGGCTTATGGCTATTTATTTAAGAAGTTTGAGCTGGGTTATAAACTGCTGCTGTGCAAACAAGGAAAAAGGATGATGATAGGCATCACCAAGCTGAGCTTCTCACTCTATAGAATATCCCACAGAATATGATAATTAAGCCTTTTTCCTTAGCAGCGTGTTGCAACATAACGGCGTGAGGCTCTTTATGTTGCTCAGGATGTCCACAGAGGAGAAGACTATAAAAAGATGGGTTTATTTTAAGAGGGCTTCAGACCAAAAGCCTCATCTCTGCCTTGGGCCTGGCAGGAAAGCTGTCAAGAAGTCACTCGGGCTCTCCATTAAAATACTGTTAGCACATACGAGAGTTTTTGTCTCCTTTTTAGTTCAAAGTTGTCTGGGAGAGACAAAGAAACAAAGTGCCTGGGTCAGTGGAAATTTCTGACAAAGACTTTTCTTCCCAGCACACACAGGGACAACCCCACCAACTGTGTCAGGTTTTCCCCCCCCCCTCCACCCCGAATGACAAGGCAAAGGTCCTGATTAAAAGCCCTCTGGGGGGATGTGGGGGGAGACACAAAAGATGGCCCAGGACTTCAAAGTCAACACACTGCTGGCCAGCGGGGAGGTCCCTTTTTTCCCCTTTTTCTCCTTTTAACTCCAGCTCCCGCTGGCTGTGGAGGGGCTTCTAATTGCATTTCACAGAGACTGAACAAAACGTGGCCTTGTCTTGCACACAGCAGCGACCCCGGAGGACGGGGGAGACGATGTGAGGTTTCAAAGCAGGAACACAAAGAAGTGTATCATGTCAGCAAGGCCTGCAGAGGCTATGGTGGAGCTTTTTCGAGCTCATTTGCATCTTGCCATGTTTCTAGACATGAGCCAACAGCAGCAGGTTTTCAAAGAAGAGGCTGGGTCTACGATGGCTTTGAACATGGGGCACCCGCAATCCCAGCCGGGGGTGTCGGCTGGGGTTTGACCTGCCATGTGGCACCCATGGGAAGCTGGACACCATTGAAGGTAGTTGTCTTGACCAATGGAGTGGCCATCTCCTTTGGTGCCAGAGAAGAACCTTTGCTCACTCACCCAGGTCTGGACACAGGGATGCTTTTTTGGCAAATCTTAATCTTAACCAGATGACAGCCAGGATGAAAAAAAAATTTCAGATGATCAAAGCTATGGATCTGGTGAAAGAAAAGGTTAGGCTGAAGACAGATGTGTTGCAAGTACAGGGAAATGGTTTTGGGGATGTGGAATGAGAAGAAAGCCTTGAGCCAGGGGGTGCCTGAGCTTGGGTAAGACCCCAACTGGAGTATTGTGTCCAGTTCTGGAGCCCCCAACATGAGAAGGACATTGAGCTGTTGGAGTGGGTCCAGAGGAGGCCACAAAGATGATGAGAGGGCTGGAGCATCTGCCTTCTGAGGACAGGCTGAAGAAGTTGGGGTTGTTCAGCCTGGAGAAGAGAAGGCTCAGGGGCAACCACAGAGGAATTTCTCAATACCTGAAGGGCCCTACAGAAAGGCTGGGGCAGGACTTTTTCATAGGATGGCAGGACTAGGAGTAATGGATGTAAATTGAAAGAGGGAAGATTTAGGTTGGAGATTAAGAATGATGTTCTATCCTGTGAGGGTGGTGAGACACTAGAAGGGTTGCCCAGAGAGGTTGTGGATGCCCCCTCAATTCCTGGAGGTGTTTAAGGCCAGACTGGATGAGGCACTGAGCAACCTGGTGTGGTGGGAGGTGTCCCTGCCCATGGCAGGGAGGTTGGAACTAGATGATCTTTGAGGTCCCTTCCAACCCAAACCATTCCTATGATTCTATGATGAGGTGATGCTGAGCCAGCACAGACATGGGGTATGTCACACAGAAGTATAACAGAACCCAGCAGAGTCAGCATGTGGCCATCTTACCTTCTATTTTTAATGACAAATAAGGCCTGCATTAGTATGCATGAATAAAACACTCTCTCATCAAAAAATAAAACCAGCCCACAAAGTCCTATCCCTTTAAACATTTGATAGTCTCTCCCTTTTCCGCTTCCCTAATGAGATTTGCTTTCTCATTCTTTTTCTTTTGCCTTCAAATTTCAATCTGCACCAAATTTTCCACGTCACACGATGAACCATCTATCTCTTCCCCCACATTGCACAACACTTCGACCCAACACAATACATCAAAATCCCAAAGAGCAGCAGTGATCCCATGTTCCCTTTGTCGCCAGTAGACAACGCCAAGCCACGAGCTTCCTCCCTGCCTGCTCACGTCAGAGAATTAGAGCCAGAATGAGGTTAGTTAGTCACTGCTGATTCATCATGCATTTGAGATTTGGATTAGCAACCCATTCATCCTCTAGTCCTTGTTTCATGTTTCCAACAAGACCAGGCTTTTGTTGTTGTTGTTTGTTTACCAGCTGACAATAGTGGAAAGCCTCATCTTCGCATCCCTATTATAATAAATGCATTATAAATGAGTAAGTAGGAAACAGTAAGGAAATGATGTTTTACTTTTAAATGCTAATTATGGAGCCCTGGTGCAGTTAATGTGCAGGGTGTTCTGTCAATTTTTAATGTTTATGCCAAGTGTAGTCTTCAATTTAACATGAGCTTTTAATCCTTTGAGTACTAAATTGCCTTTTAATGCTTGCAGCACAACATTGTGTTTGCACAAAGTCAGGACTGAAAAATGAATTTACTACAAGATATGTGCATGTATGGAAGGGGGGAGGAAGTACAAAGGACAAGGTTGCTTTTTTAATGATAGAACTGTACAAGAGGAAGGAACTGCTTTCAGGATGTACCTGGCAATTGTTTGCAGTGGCAAAAAGCTGCTGTTGATTTAGTACCTCTCTTGAAGTATTTTCAGATAGAGCTCTTTCAGGATCAAACTGTGTATCCAAAAGGTGTACCAATGAAAAAATTCATCATTCACACCCAAAAAGGAAACCTAAGAGAAAAATACTACGAAAGGAATTACCATGTCCAGCGTGAAGAGAGAGTTTTTCAACTGACACTATCTAAAAGAAATGCAAAGAATAATTTTCTAGGTTGATTGGTTTGGTTTTGCCTTTTCTTCTGGCTTATGATGGTGGGTACAAGGTAGTTCCTGCTTCGCAGCCTGCCACAGTTCATAAAGGGGAAACAACACAAAAACCCTAGGGCTGAGGATATTGCAGTTCAGCCTGATTCCACTTGTCTTTCCAAGTCTGCCCTTCAGTAGAGCTGCACAACTTCAGAAAAATAGCCAAGAAGGCCACATTGAGGAACTTCACAGCAAACAAGGCAAGCAGAAAACCCCTCCATGTGTCTGCTTTCAGGGTTTCTCTGCCAGTGGCACTGACCAGCACTTGGCCAAGTGGGCAAACTTCAAGCCACCCTCTGTCCCCTGTCACAGGAGCCTCCTACCTCCTTCCCTTGCTTGCATGGAGGGATGTAGTGGAGCTGGAGCAGCTTGGGAAGCTAATCCCTATTTATCTCCTTGGTGAACAGACTTTTTAAAATGACACCATTCACATGCTTAAAGCTCCAAATTTGACTTTCCTTGACAGCAGCCATCTCAGGAATCCCAATGAGGTTTATTTTTGGCAGTTGAGCCTTCCCAGAAGAAGCTTTGCTGAGTGTAGGGCTTTCAGCTCACCAGTGTAAGTCTTCAGGGGAGGAAAAGTGGGGACCTGAGGATTTCTGTACATCCTGATCATGGATCCTCAGCTTTGCTCCCAGATTAGACCCAGAGGGCAAAAGCTGATCAATTAAAATCTCTCCTTCCTTTCCATCTTCCTCCACACCTGCACTATCCACAAAACTTTTTAGGAGATATTGCAAGTATCTGGAAACATCTTTCCTTTTCCTCATTCCAGCCTTCCTCATGTGATAACATGCAGTTTACAATGTCCACTTCCTACTTCAGAATCATAGAATGGTTGGAGTTGGAAGGGACCTTAAAGATCATCTAGTTCCAACCCTCCTGCCATGGGCAGGGACACCTCCCACTAGACCAGGTTGCTCAATGCCTCATCCAGCCTGGCCTTAGACATCTGAATGGAAATGACAGATACCTATAACACTATCACACTTAAAAGAACCAATAAAGTACAATCCACTACTTAAAAAAAGCCAAAGATATGTCTCATTAGCTCAGTGGCTTTGATATGGTGGCTTATTATATACTGACAAAACTGAACTAGATGCCAATTTTAAAGATCTGGTCTTCAAATACTGGCATTATATTTGGGAAGAAGGAAAAAGGCTTAATTCACAGAGAGCAGAGGCACATCCCACTGGGACACACACACATATGCAACACTCCCTCTGAAGCATTATTTCATTCATGTCTTCAAAAGGAGGAAGGACATGGTTGGACAGGTCTAGTTGAGTCTACAGTGCTATGAGGCCATATGGTCCACACATTTAAATATTCCTGTAATTGAAAGGCTTAAATCTTCACCAGGAGGATTTGAAAAGTAAAGCCATCTTTTTGAAGGGGATGGATGGAAGAGCAGGGCTGCATTTTGTCTGGTGGGACAGAACTCACCTGATACCAGGGATGGTGACAGCAGTCATAGGGACACATGTACTCTCAGGCAGGGATCAGATCTCAGCCCTGGTACACTGGTGTCAGAAGGCAAGAATCCCAATGCCATACACTACCACTTTTCATATATTTTAAATTAAGGTGGGAATGGGATCTTATGTACTCACAACATGTTTTGCTTTGCCCTACCTTTCCAAGCTCCCTTCCTCAAGGTTTTTTTTCCCCTTTCCCCCTCACATAGATTTATTTTAATCCCTATCACTCAAGGTTGCCTTTTTCTTTTCCTTTTCATGCCACTGAGGTGTACAGTGCCCCATTAGGTCTTGTTCACTAATACATTGAGGCATCTTACTTTGTATTGCTTCCATATCTTGATGTTATCTACAGCTTTTTATAGTGCAAGAGAGAAATTACAAGGTTTATAATTTCCCTCATACATGTAACAAAAATGATAAAGCATGAAATTGCTGAGCTGTGACTGATTTCCTCTAAAAGTTCAACAACTTCCAGCAGGCTACAGTGCAGATACGCTTGGTTTTGGTCTGTGCCTTCAGATCTGTGTATGTGCATGTAATGATAAACTTTAAAATGTACTTTATACATGCCAAATACATCACACCTGGATGAAAAGCAACAGTAAAATGCCAGCTAAAGCTCTTCTGAATGGATGCAGCATGGTTTCAGTAGATTTGGATTTCAGTAGCATTTTGTAGAACACCAGACAGCACTTTAATAGATGGAAGAAGGGATTCTGTTTACCTGCATCTGCAAAATTGAGCTTGGAGGAATAAACACTCTGCACAGAACCCCTGATTCTTTGTGCACCTGCCTTGGGCAGAAATATTGCAGCATGAGCTTTACTTCTGAGTTTTCAAATTCATCTTGCTTTTGACCAGGCAACAGTTCCAGGAGCTCCAAATCGCTGGCTGGGCCTCCCTGGAGGCTATGAGCAACTTGGCTGGTGGCAGTATCCCAGCTTTGGAATTCACAGGAAATGGAGAAAGCACCTCCCAGGTCAAAGTCACCCAAAGAACAAGAGCGATTCAGGTGTTGGACAGACAAGGTACTGCATCATCACCCTCTTGAAGTGTGTAACTAATGACGATGGAGCTCTCCTCCTCCTGACATTCTCCAGAAGACCAAGTGAAATTAAATGTTTCTAATTAGTAATCATTCACCCAATATCTCTGCCCTGCTGGTGTCAGACAATTACAAATGCTTCAGTGGTGCAGGATCCCCATCCCAGATGTCCAGGACACCCTGAGGTCAATGTCATGTCTGTGGCAAGGTTACAGCAGCCCATCACTACCTACTCCTGGCTCACCAGCTGCCTTAGCAAGGACTTGCCACAAACTCACAGCTGCCAAAGCCAGCCATGGTGTTAAAAGAAAGGTTCACACTGTGGGATTTGTCCATCAAGACACATTCCCCTCCTGAAGCCAGGATTTCAGAGAATAATCATGTCCTTATTGTATTGTCCTGTCATTTCACATGGCTGGAAGCCCTACTTTCTCCTCAACCTCTTTCCAACTGCTTTAAATGTCCAAGTCTTGAAGTTTAGGTTTCTCTGCCATTCATTTTGACAGCACAGTAGATCTCAGTACACCATAAAATAAAATATATAAAAATTAAGATTTAATTTACATGCATATTTACAAGTATTTGTGCCAGACTGCCTGGAGTTTAACTGGTTCCATCAAGCTGTAATAAAAGTCTTGAGACAGGTTTTACCACAGGACAGGCAGCATGACTGGTATTTCACAAGAGCTTTCCAGTGTCACATCAATTCCCATCACACACAGAACCCCTCATCTCTGCTCATTGGACCCTCCTTCACCCCCAAAGGCCAGAGCAGAGGATGCTGCACACCCTGAGCCAAGACAAAATGGTGGAGGACACATTGGCCAGGGCTACAGACAGTGCCAAGTGAGATTCAAGATTACCAGACATGCTGTTACCCTTTTTCCAAGGAGCCACAGAGGGATGGCAGTTCAGTTGCCCTAGGGTACTAATCCATGCTTATTTAAATGTTACTCGTGTGCAAATATTCTTAGAAAGCTTCAAGCCCATCATCGAGTATGGTAATATCTTTTCAAAAGCTGTGAATTCATCTTTACTGCACTGGTTTTGAATGAAGTGTAAGTATTGTAGGCAAGGAACATACCAGTGTTCCAGGGGCACATACTGCAGGCAAAGCTGTAACATCAGGGCTGCTTGCATTCCTGGAAGGGTTTTAATCCATAAACTCATTTTAGTGAATATAATAATGGAACTTGTTTAATGGCAGATTTTGATCTCCTTTATTTCCGAGCAAATCTGGAAGGCACATGAGCTCAGGAAAGCTATTGAGAAAGTACGAGAATGGCAATGGGATCCATTAGAGAGCCTGAGGGAAACCCAAATTTCCTGTATGCCAGACTTGTAGACAGACACTAAGACCATAAATGTCCTTAAAAAAAAATTATCATTGAGAAATTCCAGCATTGGTTTTGGTTTTTTTTTTTTTTTTACATAATCATAGAATGGTTTTGGTTGGAAGGGACCTTAAAGATCATGTAGTTCCAACCCCCCTGCCATGGGCAGGGACACCCCCCACTAGATCAGATTGCTCAGTGCCTCACTGCCTAACAGACTTAGTGATGATCTTAGATTTTGAATATCCAAAATAAAAAGACTGTCCCTGTCATAGCATTCCACATGACATACTGAGATGTTCATTGCCCAGCTGAATCCAGGCTAATGAATTGCTTTTATTTCCTAAAAGTGTTCATGGGAGAAATGGAAGAGCAAACAAAATAAACCCTAATGTAACGTGCAAATTAAATATACCCGGTCCTTTACTACTTGTAATTTTCCACCTTTGCTGATCATAAAAAGCAAGTGAGAGAGCAAGAAGTTTCTCTACTCATAATGATGAGTGAAGGCTGAATTCTTAACTCCATCATCTTTCTGAAATTGCCCATGTCTGTTCTAGACTGAGAGTCAGCACCTCCATCTGTTTGACTGTCACACCTCTTGTTCAGGTTTCTCCTAGGTTAATCTCCTCCCTGCTCAACTCCAGATAACACAATGCATCCCCTCTTCTGCTTCCTGAGCTTATTTGCAGACGTAGCCATCCATAAGAAGCTTTAAATATGTATTACACTATGGTAAAAACCCCTGTGGCTCACCAAGTAGTGGGCTGGAAAACCAGTTTAGATTCGCAAAGAAGCTGGTATTAAAATCCTGGAGGACTTAGCAGTTCAGCCTGTCATGCATTTTAAGACCAGTGAATAATAAAGGAGGGCTGGTAATTTTTACTAAAAGATGGAATTCCATCATTTCTGCAGAATAAACAAAAGCAAACCAATGCATTAGCCACGCAATACCTCTCAGCACCATAGGCTGAATGCATCGTTAAAGGCAGATTTTACCCATGAAAAATGTTTTTTAAAAGTAATAAATACACAAAACTTTACATATATATTTCATTTCCTTTCTGCATCCTCTCAGTGGGAGGCAGACACAGATTAAGTTGGTACAGCCAATTCCACCAGCTCCGGGGAAGCTAGAGTCCTATTTCTTACAGTTTACATATTGTATATTGAGCTTTAAACTAGATCCTACCTGCAAGTGTAAAATTTGGGAGTATAAATATATGCTAGTTCGCAGACTTTAGAAAAGAAAATAAGTAAAAAACAGCTAGAATGTAATCTCACCCTCAGTATATCAAGTTCACATTCACATTTCCAGTTCCTAAGGCACATAGTTAAGAACAACTCCCTTCTTTTTGCTCTTGAAAGAGCTGTTTTATTATGAAATTCAGCTGGATTCTTCCATGCTTAAATCTGAGAAAAGTACAGCTTTATTAGTGAAATGAGGAACTGCTTTTGAGAAGGAGCACAGCACCAGGTAAACTCATGTACAAATTCACATAGATAAAATCTTTGCTGGCCTATGGTCTCCACAAAGCAGTGTCACCCTGTCCCTGATCCAGTTAAGGGAACTATCACCGTCAATTTCAGGAAGGAACAAACCAGAACTGAGTATCCCAACTGCCAGCATGGGGATGATCTAACGAAGACAAAACAAACCCTGGCATACAAAGTAAGCCTCAAGAATGGGGAAAAAAGTAAGGTACTTGCAAACATCAAAATAGTGAAGTGTGATATTGAAAAAGGGGAAATACAGAGCAACAACCACAGTGAAAAAAGGTATGGCCATGTCTCCTTCCAGTCAACTCCAATGACAGAGTACTGAAGGCTTCTTACTACTTTTCACAGAATCACAGAATGACAGGGATTGGAAGGGACCTTGAGAGATGATCTAGTCCCATCCCCCTGCCAGAGCAGGAACACCCACATCAGGTCACACAGGAAGACATCCAGGTAGGGTTTGAATGTCTCCTGAGAAGGAGACCCCACGCCCTCTCTGGGCAGCCTGGGACACTGTTCTGTCGCCCTCACCCTGACAAAGTTTTTTCTTGTATTTCTGTGGAACCTCTTGTGTTCCAGCTTGCACCCATTGCCTCTTGTCCTGTCATTGGACAGGATTTCCCTCAGGAGGTCACTGAGAAGAGTCTGGCTTCATTCTCCTGACACTCACCCTTTACATATCCATTAAAAAAATCCATAAAGCAATGGGATTGAGTCTCCTCTCTGCTATACTACTTTAAATTATTAGTGATTCTGACCAAAATGGCGGCATTCCAGTGGAGTAAATGCAAAGACAGATGGGTATCATAGGCATACGGTAGTGCAACACTGAAAGAGGTTGCCCAGAGAGGTTGTGGATGCCCCCTCAATCCCTGGAGGTGTTTAAGGCCAGGCTGGATGAGGCACTGAGCAACCTGGTCTAGTGGGAGGTGTCCCTGCTGACAGCAGGGGGGCTGGAACTAGATGATCTTTAAAGTCCCTTCCAATCCAAACCATTCTATGATTGTTAAACTGGGCACTGCATCCAGAACTTGCCACTACAGGAATGCAGGGCTGCATACAGGACTGACATTATTCAGGTCATTTCAACAGCCTCAGTCTTGAAAAGACACGGAATGACAGAGGACAGCTGCAAAATATCCATCTACTGCACACAGCCACTGGCGTCCCCAGCATCGTGTTTGGGATGGCTCTGCCCCAGCCCGTGTGCTGATGAGAGCTGCCAATTAAACCTCGAGGACAAGTCACTGAATTCTCAGAAACACACAGCTCCAGCAGAGGATATGGCAAGGTTACCAGTAAAAGACAAGTCCTAAGGGTAATATCCAAGTGGGTAGCCACTACCTGCTGGACAACATCACTCTCAGAGACAGTCCTGATGCCTTGATCAGCCTCACAACTCCCCAGCAAATCTCCAGCTGCTTGGCTAATCAGATATTATTACTTCCTTTGTGTTTTCCTTCCCAACCTCTCTCTTTCTCTGGCAACACTGACTGTAAAAGGACTCGCCAATGATTCCTATCTAAATATTTCATTCAGGATACACAGGTCTGTATTTTGCATACGGCACAAGTTCTGTTGCTTTGTCTTTTCACAAAAAGCTCCCCAGGCTTCCAGGAATAAATATACTGATAATTGTACCCAGCCTAATAGAGCATGTTGCATGCTAAAACATTCAGAACTGGATGCAAATGCACTAATTGTTGAGGATGTGAGTTCAGAACACCCAAGCCATGAAGAAACAAGTCTGGGAACCTGCATTTCAGGTTTAAGGATGTACCAGAAGATCTTCCTGTGCTACACAGGCCCCCTCAGTGAGACACGTGGAACCAGAGCTCAGACCTTTTCTTCCCAGCCCTGCAGGTCTGGAAACCTCCATTTCAGGCTTGAGGATGTACCAGAAGGTCCTTCTGTGCTACACAGATCCTCCAGTGAGACACATGGAACCAGAGCTCTGCCCTGTGCTTCCCAACTCTGCAGGGTCACCTCCTCATTGCAAATTCCTTCCCACTGCAAGCAGAAGAGAGAAGGGAATATTTCATGCAGCGTTTTAAACATGTTTGGCATTGGCCAGCATCTTCTACCAGCATTAGGAGGCACAGTGTCATTAAAATCCTTGGGAAAAGATGCAGGTCAGTGCCAAAAGCTTTACAAAGTCTTACCTTGTGACCTAAACTCCTGCTTTCCATGTCTGCCTAACATCAAGGCTTCAACTTTGGAATAAATTTTGGATTTCCAAAGCCATGCAAATTGTTAAGATTCACTTTTTCTCCTAGTCCCCTGATGCCTTTAAAATCTTCTGCAAAAGAAGGATCCCAGGGCTTTGAACCTTGTCTCCTGTATCTGAAGAGCACCTTCACCACTGAACAACTGCCCCTTGTTGAGCAGACATTAAACTTCATGTAATATTTAAAACAGGCCCTGGAGAAGTGACCTGGCTAGTCACTGTGGCTCACTGTGCTGAGTAGGGGCAGAGAAGTGAGTGGTGAAGAGCCTCCTATGTCCCCACATCTCCTCTCTGCTGCCCAGACATGCACAAAGGCTGCATTTTCTCAGCAGGACGTGTCAGCCCGGGCACTCTGCCACGGCTCCCTGGCTCCTGCAGGTAACGGGATGCAGTGGAGACAGGCCTGATGTGGTTTCGTATGGAAATGAGTGGTAAATTATTAATAATAATAACCTCCATAAACAACTGGTGACAACTTCAAGTGGCTTATTGTGTCGTACTCACAAGGCATCTGTTCATTATCATTTTACAAGGCACTCCGGCTACACACACTGATTTCCCCCACCTATCTGCTCAGACACATTCCGCACTTTGAATCACAGAGTGGTTTGGGTTGGAAGGGATCTTAAAGATCAACCAGTTCCCACCCCCCTTGCCATGGGCAGGGGCACCTCTATACCAGGTTGCTCAATGCCTCATCCAGCCTGGCCTTAAACACCTCCAGGGAGGCTAGATATGAGAAAGAAATTCCTTATGGTGAGGGTGGTGAGACACTGGAAGAGGCTGCCCAGAGTGGCTGTTGATGCCCCCTCAATCCCTGGAGGTGTTTAAGACCAGACTGGATGAGGCATTGAGTAGTGGGAGGGGTCCCTGACCCTGGCAGGGGGGGGGGGGGGGGTGGGTTTTTTAAG
>VZTY01016465.1:28571-48250 GCA_013400935.1 Turnix velox | reverse complement strand
CTTAAAGATCACCTAGTTCCACCCCCCTTGTCATGAGCAGGGACACTTCCCACGAGACCAGGTCGCTCAATGCCTCATCCAGTCTGGCCTTAAATATTGCCAGGGAGGGGGCATCTAGAATCTCTCTGGGCAATTCACCATTAAACACCAAGCTGCCAACAACATCCAAGAGCCTGGTACTGATGTGCCCACACAAGGGCTGATGTTCTTCACTGACAAATGGCACCAGCCTGGAGGTGCTTCTCATCAACACAGCTCATTTGTCTATGGATTTACCTAGAGAGGTTGCTCAGTGCCCCATCCCTGGAGGTGTTTAAGGCCAGGCTGGATGAGGCACTGAGCAACCTGGTGTAGTGGGAGGTATCCCTGCCCATGGCAGGGGGGTTGGAACTAGATGATCTCTAAGGTCCCTTCCAACCCAAACCATTCTATGCTTTCACTGCTCTCTAAGGTCACACAGATTGCATCAGTGGAAATTTGTCTAACTCAGTGAAGGCTTGAATTCTTGCTGGAAGCCAGATGCCTGAAAGCCATGACACATCAGTGTGATGGTTTAAGGCCCAAAGGAAGCCTTCCCACAGCACAACAACCAACCTGTGAGACAAGTTTGTGAGAGGAGAAAGGCAAATGGAGGTGTAAGTACAGGATACAGAAAAGCACAGTGATAAGTTTATCATGTCAAGGACGGAGTAAGCCGTGATGTTACAATTTTTCTGTCAAGGACAGTGATAAAAAACTACCCTCACTCCGAGCTCTGGGATTTACTGCATAGGTTTCCAACCTCCAGAGGCTAATTATTTCAAGTCATCCTGCAGTGCACCCTGGGCAATGCTTTATGAAGTTAGCTTCATGTGGCTGAACACCCGTTACTTCATCGGCCTCTTGCTGTCACCATGCAAAGACAGACTGGTACTTCATGTAGCAATTTTTAAATAGAAGCGGATGATTTTTCAAGTAATTATTAGCAAAAACGTCAAACAGAAAGGCAGAGGCTGGCTATCCTACTGAGAGGAACCACTGAGGCAGAAAATATGTGCCAGAGCATATAGTGGGAGCTGCATGGAGCTTGCTGTCAGACAATGTGCTCTATCAAGCTGGAAACACAATACCAGGCTGCTTATAATACCCTCCTTTAATGAGGTGGCCTGAGCCTCCATGCTCTGCTGTATTCAAATAAACACAGTAGCTTTTCAGCAACTGATTTTAATCTCATTTCCTGATCTGAGAAGGGCCCAGGGAAACCCAATGCTTCCCCCAGAAAAAAAAATTGTTTATTAATTGTTGTTGGCAACCTCATCTACTGCCTTCAAAGGACAGGTTAATGGTATCTAAAGAGCTAACAGTGATACTGCAGTGCAGGAGGGAACTGCTCCTCTCTCTCTCTCTCTTCCACAAAGACCCATTCTCAAATTACCACGTTTTCTTTGCCTTTTGGAAAAGGAAGAAAGGAAAATAAAAATCATGTGCCCTTCATTGAAGGAAGAGGGATGAAACACAAACCTCAGCCTGTGAATCAGAGCTGAGGCAGAACAAGGCTGAAGCAGAGCACTGCAAAGGCCACCTCTGGCAGACAGAGAGTCCCTCCTCTTCCTCTGAACACATGCTCCCATGAACCTTGAGCAGTATCTACACTGGACATTACTTTGTTGAACTGCACATTGACAAGAATGGCATTTTAATCTTAAAATATCAATATATGGCTATGGAACAATCTTCTACGGATTTCTGCTGTGTGTTTGAATCCAGCCAAGATGCTACACTCCAGTGTGTAAATGGAGAAAACAGTTAATCCTTCTCTGCCTTCTGCTGTCTCTTTCTCTCAGTTAACTTTGCATGCATTTTTGGACACGGACCAATCCTTTTTATGTGTTTAACAATGGTACTTGGAAACTATCTGTACACTCACACTGCACACAAATGACCAATAATGGCAGAGCTCTTAACAGATGGCCACCAAACCTTGGTCATAGCTCACCTTTCTCTAATTAGCTTCTGTATTGCACTGCTCATAAAACCTAAAATAGAAACCTTTGGGGAAGTAAAGGCATAGAATAATTTAGGTGGGAAGGGACCTTAAAGATCATCTAGTTCCAACCCCCCTGCCATGAGCAGTGACACCTCCCACTAGACCAGGTTGCTCAGCTGGCCTTAAACACCTCCAGGGAGAGGGCAGAGAGGGGGCATGGCTCAAACCATGTGACAAAACCCACTCCAAGCAGATTGATTAATAAAGATACAATAATTTGGTTTCCTAAAACACTCAATCCCACATAGACTTGTAACAAAGCTTCTTGCACACATCTGCAGAAATATCTGAGTGACAAGAAATGCCCCATACAGCTGCTCAGCTCATTAACAGGCTCCTCTTTGAAGCTATGTCCAATTTTAGCAACTGAAATGCTATCAGTGGTTTAGGCTTGTAAGCAGAAAGCAAAGCCAGGCCTTTAATGATTGTCCAGCTCATGACACAGCGAAGAGAATCTTCCTGCCATTTAAGCCTGCTTAGTAAGCTTGAATATATGGCATTGCTTAACTTGCTGTTAAGCTTCTGTATTTAAAGTGTCAGAAATAGCTGTGGAGATGCATTTATTTCTCTTAGAGACTAGCTGGTCTCAATTCAACAGAAGACTGCTCCCACTTGACCCAAGCTAGGAAAAAGTCACTCAAACCTCAAACTGAAACACAAGCATCCATAACAACAGAACTCTCTGGAGGTGTTTGAGGCCAGGCTGGATGAGGCACTGAGCAACCTGGTCTAGTGGGAGGTGTCCTTGCCCATGGCAGGAGGTGTTGGAACTGGATGTACTTTAAGGCCCCTTCCAACCCAAACCATTCCATGATTCTATGATTCAAACTTTTCAAATTATTTGTTTTCAGTTTGCACCTTATCTTAGTCCTAAATCAAACTCTAAGAGGTTTCTATTGCAGATTTTCTCAGCACATTCACAGTTAAAACCTTTAAAACACAGATTTGCAAGGGATTGTCCACCTTCAGGAAGAGCATGCAGGTGCCTCCAAAGTTCCCAGATGCTGATGCATTAGAGGGAAAACAGATGCTAGCCCAAATCTGTGAGGATTTGGATTATGGCTAATTACAAGTTGGACCCTCTGAAATTATCTCAGGGTGGGTTGTGCCAAGCTTAGCAATGTCCTTCTGGGAAAAGAGCCATAATGCTTTGAACATGGCTCAACCCAACAGGAGAAGATTATGGAAAACAACACCTGGTCTCTCTCTCTCTCTCATTTGGACCGTGCACACAAGGAAAGAGAGGTGAGATCTGTCCTGGCCTTTTACCTGACATTTTCCCTCCAGACAAAATAGCAAGAGAGATACCACAAAAGTGCATGGTTGCAGATAGGAGTTACCAACATCAGTCATGTATGAGCACTTGGGACAGGGCTGACAGGCTCCAATCTTGCCTCTGAAATTCACCTCCTGCTGGCAGGACTGCCCTATGTTTGGGAAGGAAAACTCTCCTGCAGCAAAGTCTGAGGAGCAGCAAGAATCACAGAACAGCTCAGGTTGGAAGGGATCTTTCAGAACGTTGAGTTCAATCAGGGAATCAGGAGAAGTATTCAAACAAAGAGTGGCTGGTAACTTCTGATTAAGCATTTTTTTGTTTGTTTCAAAAGAATCATATAATGGTTTGGGTTGGAAGGGACCTTAAAGATCATCTAGTTCCAGCCCCCCTGCAATAGGAAGGGACACCTCCCACTAGACCAGGTTGCTCAGTGTCTCATCCAGTCTGGCCTTAAAACACCTCCAGGGATTGAGGGGGCATTCACAACCTCTCTGGGCAACCTCTTCCAGTGTCTCACCACCCAAACAACTCAAACATCCCACATCTTACTAAAGCAAAAGGCATCAGGTTACTAAACATTAGTCACAGCATGTTGCTGGAGTAGGTGCTGCAAATCGGCATTTTTTCCTTGGGGAACCAGATTGAGATTAGCACAGATCCCAAGTTTTATTCTAAGGACACAGAAGGAAAAAAAAAAGCTAAAAACTATGGTGGTTTGTTTTGAAAAAAAAAAAAAAGAAAACCAGCCAAGCTCTGGCCCTTCCAGTTGTCATTATGTTTCTGATATAAAAATGATAGTGAATGAGTGTGGCTATTCTAAGTGAGCCAGTTCCCCAAGCAGCAGAAGGTCCCAGGCACTAACCTCCACCCCTTTGAAGTTTGTCACTCAGCAAAGCTTCTTTTTCTTTCCTGTGCTCCTAGCTGTTTATCTGACACAACACACACTTTCTGGATCCAAGCCCCAGACCTCTCACATCTCACACATGGAAGAATTAACCTGGTGAGGAAACTGTCAGACAAGTCTGACTCAGATCCCACCAGCAACACACAGAGCCAGCTAACACCTTTCTGCAGGGTGGTGAATTAATCCCTTACAAGTGGAATGATCCCTAGTAATCTGCATCTAAGACCTTTGACACCAACCATAACTCTGTTGTGTTTGCATTCTGAAAAAGCACAGAAAGAGGAGGATGGACTCTAGGATCATGCAGGGTGTGAGCTGTGGTCAGGCTGTGAGCAGCTCCCAGGGCTGCAGGATGTGGGAATCAGGGGTTGTGGGGATAAAAGAAGCCACTTCACAGGGACTCCCCACTGCTCCCTTTATCCTAAAACCTCAGTCACACACTCGTGCCCACACCATCCAACAACAGGGACCTCCTTGGGGACTGCTGAGAACCACACCTGGCTCCACCCAGATATGTGGGGCACCCTGTGATTCTAGACCATTAGGAGACCTCATAACACACAACAGTAGTCCTAAGGCAACAAACCAACAGTCTCCAAGAAAAGCCAGAGTCAAGCTTCCAGGGAATGGCATAAGAACAAGTGTGCTCAGACAATGCTCTGAGCATGCTCTCTCCTTTCTGCTACTTGATGCCTCTAAGATTTCTTAAGCTGTATTTAAACCTTTACGTACATTTTTCTTCCAAAAACCATCCCCCCACCATTAGGAAAGCTCACTACACTTAGCTCAATTTGTTTTGCAATCTTTTTTCCTACAAAACTCTACTTTTCCAGCATTTATGGCTGTATAACCACAAGAGAAGTGAAACCAAGGGAATGAAATGAAGGAGATAAGGCATAAATTCAGTTGAGTTGTCTATCAAGTGATGGAAACATTTGGAGAGTCAAAAGCAGAAGGAAAGCTGAAGCTGTGGTGGCCAATGCTGCTTATGGAGGTGGACAGGACAAGGAAAGATGAGTGCAGGAACCTACATTCTGAGGTAACTAAGTAGCTATGGGAGATGCTTTTCCTTACTGAACTGAGCTCTTCCTGCCTGCAGCAGGTAACAGCTACTCCTTTGCACTTACACATTTCTGATGTCTTTAGAGAACACTGTATGATCCTTGGAAAATTCTGCAATGAGGGTGAAGTTATACTGTGTATATTTTACAGAGGAACATCTCAAGGCAAAGAGAAGTCAATGGACAAGCTGGGTCAAGAGCAGATGTGTGGATTCCTTGGATAGGGTTATTTGGCGAGGAGAGGTGGGATGCTGAATGGTGAGCAGATCGCAAGGGCCCTGAGCTGCTTCTTGCAGACATGGCAATGACCACCTTCCTAAGTGGTTCCTCTCCAATATATGATGAATAAAACTATGGATGTTCAGAAGTGTGACTCTACAACAAAGTTTTCCCAAGTCTGCCTGAAGCTCCAGTGCAGTGCAGTGCACTCTGCCATGGGCAATTCCACACAACATTCCAGCCACAGAAACACCCAGGACTCAACCTTTGGCAGGTACAGTCACCAATTTCTGGATAAGAGAAAGGGCTTAGTATTCAAATGACATCAGACATCCTTGTTGGGATCATGATGTTCACATGCAGCTGACCTGAAAAGCTGAATATGCCCTTGACATATGACCTGAGCAAATGTGAAGGCAATTTTATGGAGAGCATGAATAAAATAAACTCTCCCTGACAGGACTAAGGAAAGGGGTAAGGAATGAAGTGGTTGATGCTGCCCTCCATTAGTTAAAACCCTTTGGACTTTGCTTCCACCTCACTGCAGAAGGCTGCTGAGGCAAAGGGTGAGATTTGCCTGCAACCTTTCCCTGGGAAGTAATTAGTTTCCATTTAGATGGATGACAAATTGATCAGGCAGGAATCTCACCGAGCTCTGAATTGAAGCTACACTGCACTAACTCCAGCTCTGGCAACTTGGGTTTCCTGAGTCTGTCAACGCATTTTATAGTTTCAAAACTCAACCACCCAACAGTGGGAAAGATATTGGTTTAAAAAAAAAAGAAAAAAAAGAAAGAGATGCAATGGAGAGGTGGAGAGAGAGGAGGAGGGGAAGAATCACCAAAGCCTCCACTTCCTCCTGCAAGTTCATTATCACCTCTCCAAAGCATGACGGTGGTGTGAAATGGGTTAGACGCACGGATGCCTCTGTTAACGGCCAAAGGAAGGGAAAAAAAAGAGGAAAAAAAAAAAAAAAAAAGAAGTCTCACATCATTAGGAATGGAATAAACGATACCGAGGCACAGAGCAGAAATGATTTGATTAGCAATTTCCAGTTTTGAAAAGACCTGGAAGAGAACCAAATGACTATACAGAAGGTGTGATGGAGTTCTTAATTGCTGTAACTGCACAGGGAGACTCGATGATTTGTGACATATAATACAGCGCAGTACGCTAACGCTAATAACTGTTAATTAACTGCAGCAATGATATACTCTCAAAATGCACATACAAGTTACCATAATTTCTAGATTAAAAGCTGCAGCGTTCAGAGCCAAAGGCAGAGGGAAGGCAGCACAGAGGGAGAGTGGGGGAAGAGGAGGAAGAGCAAGTGAGGAGGAAGATGAAGGATTTTTTTTCCTATTTTTGAGCAGAGCTGGCATCTCCCCCAGAGCAAAGTGGCCAGAGAGCACTAGGAAAGAAAAGAAAAAAAAAAACAACAACAAAACCCTACTCCTGCTGAAATGTGAAACGGCTCCTGAATGAACCTCTCCCTCCAGAGCAGCAGTTATTAATTCTGAAAGGCTGTTGTTGCACCAGGCCATCTGGCTGTGCCATAAAGAGTTCAGGAGCTGCTGCTGAGCTAAGGTTCCTGTCGGATCCCACTCGCCCCAGCGACATTACTCACTCACAAATGTTATCGCACCAGTTCTTTCTCCCCCCTCATGGCTGTTTGAGAGTAGTTTTATTTATTTGCAGGCAGTTTGTTGCCCTGCTCAGGGCTCTGCCAGCAGCTCTGGGAAGCTGAGAGACAGCATCCTCATACAGCAGGATGCTCAGAAGCTGCTCTGGCTCTGCCTCCAAACACCATTTTTGTGTGTGGGGCTGGAAGGTAGCAGTGAAAACTACAGGACTGACAGCCTGGGAGACTGAAGGTTTCTATTTACCCCCCAGCAAGCAGAGCACAAGCTCCCCAGAAGCTCCCCCATGTTGCCCTTCCATGGAGATGGGAATCACTCCATACTGATTAGGTGTCCAGAACTGCTAAAACATTTTCTCTTCTGGATCAATAGCAATAAAGAGGAGGGCAAGCCAGGTATCAGACATGTGAGGCAGAAGGCTGGTTCTGATCCTCCTGCAGAGCTGCCAGCCAGCCCTCTTTTCAAGAAAAAAAGTCTCTTGGCACACTTCCCCTTTGAAGTTCTTTCAAATGCAACCAAGCTGTAGCAAGGCTATTTAAATGTTACATTCAGTTTAATCTTGCATTGACCCTCACACATCAATTGCCCTCTGGATGGGAAAGCTGAAAGACTTTGTCCTTTCCTTGGTGCCTCCATCATAACCCTCTCCTGGATGGCCTCTAAGGGAGAGTTAAGGAAAGTGGGTCATGGTTTTGAAGGCACCTCTCTCAGCTCAAACCTAATCACAGAATATCAGGGATTTGAAGGGACTTCAAGAGATTGTCTAGTGAACAGTGGAAAAAAACAAGAAAAAAACACACAAATAAACTCAAACATCTTCATTTTGACACTGAAAGGATTATTAAGCATTGTAACAGGACAGTGGTTGAGGACCCATCCCTACAGAGACAGGCATTACAGAGATATGGTTTAGGGATAGCTCTTATCAGTGTTGGGTTGATGGCTGGACTTGATGATCTAAAAGGTCCCTCCCAACCTGGGCCATCCTATGATTTTGTAGCATCAGTGATCACTAATGCACTCTGGGATACAAGGGGTGGCAGAGACAAGAACACAAGCTCACAGCAACGAGGGGAGAAAAGTAAAAAAAAGGCCTAACAGACTCAGTCTCTACATCCCCTGCATTCACACCAACGCAGTGTGTTGAGAGCATGTGTGAAGTCTATCTATCATTTTAACATTGAAGTGCCTTGAAAAATATTAAGGGTAAACTTTGCTGTCATTCCAACATATGGCAAGACACTGAAATACAGACACATACTGAAGAAACTGGAGAATTTGAATGAATACCTTATTTTGCAGAAGAGCAAGTGGGTTCAGTCCTTCATCTCCTAGTTTTTTTTGTCTACCTCCTACTTCTCTATTTTATTTTTTTCTGCTCCAGTTTCTTCCAAGCTAATAAGCCAACCCTCCTTCAACAACCCTCAGTATTATGATAGAGTGGAAAGTAGAAAAATAAGATTCTATTTATCTCCCAGTAAAAGAATTAGCTTCTACCTACAAAAAATAAACCAATTTTTTTTAATCTTAGCCATGAAAGACTTGACCTTCCAGACTATACTGTCCACCCCTTCCTGCCTGCCATTATAGACCAGTACTTATCATAGAATCATAGAATGGTTTGGGTTGGAAGGGACCTTAAAGATCATCGAGTTCCAACCGCCCTGCCATGAGCAGAGACACCTTCCACTACTCCAGGCTGCTCAATGCCTCATCCAGCCTGGCCTTAAACACCTCCAGGGATTGAGGGGGCATCCACAACCTCTCTGAGCAACGTGTTCCAAGGTTTCACGGCCCTCACAGTAAGGAATTTGTTTTTTATCTCCAGCTTAAATCTCCCCTCTTCCAATTTGCATTCATTACTCCTAGTCCTGTCATCCTGGACCCTATTAAAAAGTCCTTCCCCAACCTTTCTATAGGTCTTCTCCAGCCCTCTGCCCAAATGGAAATGACCTGCAATGTGGCATTTTTATCATTTTCCTTGGTCACAGAATGACACTGCTGGGACAGTTCTTTCCCTTCCCTCACCTCTGCTTCTTCAAGGGCTCCTAGCTGTCACATCACTCCTGATTCTGCTCCCACAGCTGCATCCTCTAAACAACATTGCATTTTCTTTAACTCCTAATGCAGAACTTTCAGATTTAAGTCTGAAATGAATGCTGCACATACCAGTCCATGCTCAAGACAGACATTTAATAACCCCCATGGGAAAGAAAAGCTTCTGAAACTGCAAAAATGCCTCCTGTGGGGATGTCAGCCCTCAGTGAAAGATTCTTAAAGACTTTTTGTGTGACAGCATCACACCCTCTGAGAGTCCCAGGTGCCATTAGGAGGGAAGCAGGAAATACAGTGCACTTGAATTTGAGAATAATCAGCCTCAGGTATTAATACTGGGCTATAAGATGTAAAAGATAAGACACAGAAATGGCATGATTGCCAGAAAAGGGAATGTTAATAAGAGAGAGCTACTTCCTCAGTTCCATACCCTCTTTTTTGAAAGGATGCTGCTGCCCATCCATCCCATGCATCACCCAATGGGTCCCAGCCATGCCTTGGGAAGGTGGCTGCTGAAAGGCTGGATCAGCTCCTCTGCCAAACTGGAAAAAACTCCCAGTGTGATTCCTGTAGCCTTTTGACACCCTCCTCACAGCCCTTTTGATTAAATCCCATTGAGACTTCTCTTCCAGATCCTATGTGACTCCTCTAATTTTACTGAAATAAAACCATTTCTTACATCTTCTAGGAAATTGGAGGTAAAGGGGTTCTCCTTTCAGGTCCTTCCCCTTCTGCATCAGGGCTTTGTCTCAGTGACAAAGACTGAACAGAACAGCCTGGCACCCACACTCGTGCAAAGGGGAATGAGGCTTTTCCAACTTGCAGTTTTTGCCTTTGAAATGCCTCCCCCATAATTAGTACCACATTTTTTGTCACACAATCAAAAAGCCCCAAAGCAAAGCCTATACATTACTTGCTTCTCTCTTTTAGACTTAGTTTTCCTGCAGATGAACTGCTCAACAAACTCCAGTTGTGCTGGGGTTCAGGGCAGGACTGCTCCCTGAGTCCCAGGTGGGGTTTCCTCACTGACAGGTTGTGACTAACCCTTTGGGAGCCCCCCAGTATGTCTGATGGCTATTCTGATTACCCCCAGAAATGGAAAAAACCTTCTCCTGGTGTGGTCTCTGGAAGAGCAGCTCTCAGCCACTGGACACCAGCAGAGACCCTCTAGCCCATACCCTGTAACAATAACCTATATGAGTTTTCCTCTTTATTTCTTCATCTATGACTTTCCTACATGTTTCTCTCCTGCTTACTGTAAATACCCACCTCTGCTTGCTCCTCCCTTTACTCTGGCTAGAATTCAGGGTGATTTGAAGAAAGCTGGAGTAGCACTTTGCTTCCAGGAGCCTGGCTGATCTCTGAAGGAGCACAGGGACACTGCCACTGCTATCCTTGCCACACAGCACAGCCTCTGCAGCATCAAAAGGACAATGTGTGCATCCACAGGAGCCAAGCTGACAGCAGGTTTCAAAGGGACATGTAGAGGCAGAAAGTC
This sequence comes from Turnix velox, assembly GCA_013400935.1. Lineage (NCBI taxonomy): Eukaryota > Metazoa > Chordata > Aves > Charadriiformes > Turnicidae > Turnix > Turnix velox. Next base: position 37,571 of record VZTY01016465.1, on the reverse strand, counting down.
TCTAGGGCACACAGCAACTCACTGGGGGCAACACCTGACCTTGAGTGCTGCAATGGAGCTCATCCCATGAAATCCCATCAGACAAGAACTGCAGCTCTTGAGAAATTAGTTGTTCATCTCCCCTCCACACCTCACTACAAAAAACGCCATTGCAGGGCTGGAGCAGGTGCCAAAAAGGGCAACAGGACTGTTGAGGGCTCTGGAGCACAAGTCTGTTGAGGAGCAGCTGAGGGAGCCGGGAGTGTTCAGCCAGAGAAAAGGAGGCTACAAGGATCTTCTCACTCTCTAAAGACCCTAAAAGGAGGGGGTAGCCAAGGGGGAGTAAAGTCCCAAGGCATGGGCCATAGGACAAGGGGAAATGGCCTGAAATTGCACTAGGAGGCGGTTAGACTAGATATTAGGAAATTTTTTCACATTGGAAGGGTTAAGCATGGAAAAAGCTGCCTAGGCAAGTGGTTGAGGCACACAGCATTTAAGAGACAGGAAGACACGGACCTGAGAGAGATGGTTCATGGATGGCTCTTGTCAGAGTCTGGTTGATGGTTGGACTCAATGATATGAAAGATCCCTTCCAACCAAGGCCGTACTATGATCTATGTATTGTCTCCTTTACTACAGAATCATAGAATGGTTTGGGTTGAAAGAGACTTTAAAGATCATTTAATTGAAACCCCCAGGCTATGGGCAGGGACACCTCCCACTAGACCAGGTTGCTCAGTGCCTCATCCAGCCTGGCCTTAAACACCTCCAGGGGGGGCATCCACAACCTCTTCCAGTGTCTCATCACCCTCACAGTAAAGAACTTTTCTTATCTCCAGCCTAAATCTCCCTTCTTCCAATTTGCATCCATTACTCTTAGTCCTTCCATCACAAATCCTATTAAAAAGTCCAACCCCAGCCTTTCTGTAGCCCCTGTCAGGTATTGAGGAGCAACTGTGCTCAGAGTTGCCCCAGTCCAGGTGCAGGAATCACAGAGATATTTTCTGGCACAGGTGGAAATAAATAATTTGAATGAAGATCTGCTTTAACCAAAACCACATATAAAACAAAAGGGAGAGAAATACTCGAGGTCTGCAGTGGCTGGAATCCGCAGGCAGAAAATTAATGCTCTGCCATGTATTTGGCGCTTAATCTTTTGTGGCAACTTTTTTACATTTGTAAGAGTTATGGATTTTAAAAGTCACAGCTAAGATTGCTTAATGAGCATTCACCACCCTGGAAGTGGAAGCAGGGCTGATGTGGTTTAGTCAGCTGTTAGCTTTATTGCCTCTCTTCTGTACTAAAAGTGACAAGTTGAACACATTATAGAGAGCTCAGATGTGTTATGTAGATGAAGCCTGCAGCAATATCTGCCTGCTCTCTATTATTTATGATGTCTATATAATACAATGGACTGAGATTTAAGCCATTGTGATGCAGTTTGTTTTCCAGAGTTCTAAAGTACAGCACATTTTACAGAGAATTGCATCTCTGTTACGTATTAATCAAATCCATCTTACATGCAGCTCTTGCACTGTAAACTAAAGGAAAAGAAAGATTAAAGCGCTTGGCTTTTCCTCAGCTGTCAAGGGCTGGCAATAAAATAATAATAAGGGCTTCTAAATAATGTGTGTGTGACAGGCCTTTGCTCAGTTGTACAGTCCTTTATGGAGGTTAACTACAAAATAAGTTCCAGTGAGTGACTGAGACCAGGAGAGTGTGTAACACGCAGGAATAACAAGCCCAGCATAATTCTTTGCAAAGTTCATTTGCAGAAATTCTCACAATTGGACACAGCCACTTTGTTGCTGGTCCAGTTCCCTTTGCAGGGATGTGAAAAAGTTAACTCCTTGTGCCCCCAGCTCCAAAACCCCAGCCTCTGGAACCTGCTTCAGCTGCAGCCCATTAAACTCCACACCAGCAACAAAAGTCAGTCTTGTTCGTTTTTCAAAAAAAAAAATTATGATAGAAGTCTTGGGAAAGTTATTTTATTATAAAAATGTGTAAAACTCTGCAGTGCCCTGTGGTTCAGGATTTTTCTTTTCCATCGTTAGCTCGAGTTGTGAAGATCAAGAGGTAGAATTTTTAACAAAAGCCTGAGCCACTAGAAGTTTTAAAGACTATGAATTGTGGAATTTAGTGGAGGGTTGAGGGTTTTTTTTTTGCCTTCCCTCCATTGGCTTGTTCTACCAGGCAGCCTTTTAAAAAAGTTCCTATGTCTGCTCTGCCTTATTATCCCCTCAGCAGCAGGGCCAGCATTGGCACAGCTCACAGGTGGTCTGTCTGCTCCCCAAAAGGTTTCTTTCACTGTGTAACAGAGTGACAGGAGGGAACACAACAGGACCAGCACAAGTCACAGTGATGCTCAGACAGTGACAAGCTGTGGACTGAGGGTCTAGCACTCTCTCACTGACTTTCCCTGTGGCCAAAAAGTTGGCACTGCCTTCCTCTGTCTTTACAAAGCCCTGAAACCCCATTGTTGAAAAATCACCAGTTTAAAGCCGACCATGACTCTTCAGCTCCACTGTAGACAGGAGAAATAAAATAGAGGATGGTGGAATGTGAGCACAGACAAACATGATTTAGTGGTGGGGTTTGTTGCTGTTGGTTCGATAGCTGGACTTCATCTGAAAGGACCCTTCCAACCCAGGCAATCCTATGATCCTCATGAACTCCAAGAATAACTCAATTCCCCTGGCACCAGCATGGAGGGACCAGGCCTGTGGAGCAGCTGGGGAAACCAGGAGGACACAAAAGGACCCACCAAGGAAGGGAGGAACCCACAGCAGCACCTGGGCAGGGCAACTCCAGCCCTTGGGAGATGATGCTGAAAAGTTTGCCCCCCCAAAAAAGAACATTGCAGTGTTTTCATGGGTTGCAAGGTCAGGAGGAGCTCCTGCTGGAGCCAGCAGAAAGGTTGGGCTGCTGGGAAAAAGGTGAAGTCACACTGGGATTTGTTCTGCAGAAAGCAGATGGGTGGGGGCTTTGGCTCACCTGAAAACCAAGCAGTAAAAATGAATAGTAGTAATTATAGCACCACTAACACCAGCAAAGGAGTTCAGAAAAAAAATCAAGGGGAGGGCAAACAAATTTTAGGCTTGAGGGCACAATCCAGTTGCTGCAAGGACTGAGAGAGAATTCATATCCCTTTTGCAGACACTGCAGGGTCACCAACAACTCCCTGCCATCTTCTGTCACTCCCCTCTCACAGGAGCAGCATTCGTTTCCTCACTGATCTAATACAGCAGGGCAAATTCAATGTTTGCTCTCACAGAACTGTCTAAAAATGCTATTACACATTTCCCTTGGGTCAGGGTGGTATTTTAAGCATATTGTCATGAAAAGACGACATTTCCTGCTATTTTCTGTATTTTTAGTGCATCGAGTCTGCTTTCTGTTAGGCCTCTTGAAGTGCTGCTTTCTCAGCCTGTTTTTCCCTGAGATATTCATGTTGCCACTGCTGGGACTCCTCAGGAGCATACAGGTGTTGCTGCCACCAAAGCACTTCACAGCATGTGTGTCTGATTTTTTTTGTTTTGTTTTAAACTGATATTTTTTCATCATCCAGGTTCATTCTTACTCCCAGCCAGTCTCCAGCAGTGTATTGCCACTGCCTTAAAACAAATTTACATCTGACTGCATATATGAGAGACGAAATGAGCCTTATTGGAGTGCCTCAGGTATAGGTTACATCTGGAAAACAGTAAATAAATGACTGCCCTCAGTCCTAAGTTGTCAGGATCTTTACCTTCCAGTTAGATGAACTTCTGTGAAGTGAGAGCATCTTGAATGATCATCCCTGCTGAGTGTGCCTCAGAAAACTGCACTCAGCAGGGCTGTCTTGGCAACTTCTACAATATTGGTACTTTTTCTTAAAGCCTCGGAGCCTCCTTAGGAGTCTAGGGTGAGTCTGGGTTCTAAACTTCCATTTAAATACGGAAAAAAGGAAGCTCTGCTCCTCAGGATTCCAAGAAAAAGCTTGACAACCTCTAAACCATTTTTGCTACTGCAAAAGCCTCATTATTTTAAGCAAGTTTTCTCATACCCTAAAGGCTGTCAACAATGAACCTCTTCCACTCACTGGAAGCCACCTTAGAGCCTTCTCCCTGCCCTTTGGCCAGATGGATCAAGCCAAGCCCACTTCTCCTGTCAAGGAGGTCTCTCCAAAACCAAGGGCTGCCACCTCGGCTTTTAGTTTTGCCCACTGAATGGGTAAAGATGCATTTTGTAAACAGGTCATAGTTCCACTGAGGGACAAAATTACTCTGCCATCCAAGCAGCTCTGAAAGGTTCCTCAGTTCTAATATGGAAAGCTTCTGAAATAAAGCTCAGCATCAGAGAGATGCCATCTGAGTCCAAACTGCCACCTGGGGGACAGCCACTTCCACCTCTATATAAGCAACACCTAAAAGGGTGAGTTACAGCTGGCCATGCAGAGGAGCAGGCTAGTTTCTTTTGCTTTACTCCACGTGGAAAGTGGCCTTCATGCCACATCACACTCAGGGATCACTTCCCAGACTAGGGGAAATGAGGTGGGAAAACATGAGCCCAAACCTCCTGTGGTTTATACATCTGCGTCAGGCCAGCCATGCAGAATGCAGAGGCAAAACCATTCAATCCTTCCTCCTCTCCAGCCTTGAAAAGCCAAGCACAGGGCTCCATTCAGCAGGGGATTTACCACAGGGTTTGTAAAATACCAAGTGTTAGACTGGAATCTTGCCCTGACACACACAGAATATTAGGGATTTGGAAGGGACCTTAAGAGATCATCTACTCCAATACCCCTGCTGGAGCAGGAACACCCAGATCAGGTCCCACAGGAAGGTGTCCAGGTNTGGTTGTCACTGAGAAGATCCTGGCTCCATCCTCCTGACACTCAGCCTTTCCATATTTATAGACATTAATGAGGTCACCCCTCACTCAGTCTCCTCCAAGGTAAGGAGCCGCAGCTCCCTCAGCCTTTCCTTGTAAGAGAGATGCTCCAATCCCTTCCTCATCTTCATGGCTCTGTGCTGGACTCTCTCAACCAGTTCCTTGTCTTTCCTGAACTGTGGACCCAGAATTGGCACAATACCCCAGCTGTGGTCTCATCAGAGAAAGAGAAGCAGAAGAACCTCTCTCAACCTACTGACTACACCCCTTCTAATACAGCCCAGGGTACCATTGGCCTTCTTGGCCACAAGGGCACATTACTGGCAATGCCTCAACCTACTTATAAGCCCTTCCATTAAGAGGCAGGGCCAGGGAGAGCCAGCAGTGCAGTGTTTGAGGAACAGAGCTGTAAGTCACAGCACAGGTTTGCTGAATGAGCTGGGGACCAGCTGCATCCCTTTACTCCCTCCATAACACACTGATATGGGCACATTTATTTTCCTGTTGGAGCAGCTTGCAGAAGAAACACGCATCCCATCCGAGGAGAGATTAGAGCAGGAGCAGATGTATGCTATACTGCAAATAATAAACTTACAGAGCCCTCATCCGATAAGATCCAATTTAGTTTTATACAAACCCTTTGAAGAGAGTCCCACAAAATGGTCTGTGACTGCCAAAAAAGGAGCCCCACTCCCTGGCTATGGCATCTCCATCCCTGCCTCACCATGGCATTTGAGCTAGAGTCATAGAATCACTGTGTTGGAAGAGACATTCAGTGGTCATCAAGTCCAACCCCCCTGCAGTGAGCAGGGACATCTCCCACTAGATCAAGTTGCTCAGAGTCTCATCAAACCTGTCCTTAGATGCCTCCATCACCTCTCTGGGCAGCCTGGGCCAGTGTCTCACCACCCTCATGGGGAAGAACTTCTTCCTAATGTCTCATCTAGCTCTGCCCTGCTCTAGTTTCAAACCATTTGAACAGCTTTGGCTCATTCAGTTGGAATCCAAAACACATTCTCAAGGGAGATCCTGAGCTGAGCCCAACTCCTTAGTGCTAAGTGCCAGAGATCCTTGGGCACAGGAGGTCACCCAGTTATTAGCCCAAGGTCAAAAATAGAAATTTAAGGTAACAGGGGAGAGTGTAAGGATGTACCATTTAGCACTGGCAGCAGAGAAAACAAATCAGTAGCTTGTAATGGGCAAACTGAGGAGAGGAAGTGGCTTGGGGGGAGAAAAGGGCAAGATGTTCCAGTGCAATGGGCACAGGAGAGAGATCAGCCCCTGCCTGGAAGTGCTGAGAGGGGAGGATGAGGAGGATGGCGAGGGCAGGAGAAAGATTCAGAGGAGCACATTGGAGAGGTGGAATGAGGCAAAGCCATAAGGAGCACAGAAACCCAGGAAGATGTGTCTTTTTTTTAATTGATGATGAACAGTAAGACTTAAGCAAATTTAATTGGAAATGTAAAAGCTTCCTGTTTTACATCCTTTGTCTTTAAATCTTCATTGTAAACCAGCACATAGCATCACAAACAAAAAAAATCACATCTCACCAAATGCAGCCTGCTGCAATCTCCATCCTGCTGGATCTTGCTTTAAATAGGCAATAGCCCAGTCCTATGTCTTGTGCTGATTATTCAAGAGCCATTATGATATCACTGAATGTCTCTGATTGCATTTAATTCAAGTATGCAATATATTTTGAATTCAACTTGCAGCCCCCCACTCTCCCTTTCTCAAAGTCTAACAGATCATTTAAAAGAGAACAGGTCACATCCCCAGCTGTAGGGACTAACCGTGACATTTCTTCTTCTCCTCAGGGCTTTAAATCCTGCAACTGCTGCCCTGCCAGCAGGAGAGGTGACCTCACATTTGTCCTCCTCATGGCTGGCTAATAACAATTAGGGACAATGGCCAGGCTCCCACCTGTTGCCCAGGAGGAGTAAGGATCACTCCCAGCAGGGTGTCAGCCCTGAAAACCTCCTCTCCTTTTCATTATGGGCTTCTGTGGTGCTCACACCCCCAGCAGGAGGGGTCTCAGAGAATTAAAAACAGCAGTGTGTCCTACTCCCTCAGTCTGCTGACTGAGGTCCTGCTCCATGTCCCCTAACAGCCAGCTGGTGGCTTTTCTCCCCATGAAGGGACACAGAGACATGCAGAGGGAACAGATGGAGATAGTGGCACTGCTAGGGATAGGTTTAGCACCCACACACACCTCCTGCATGACTCGCTTTGTTCTTTGAAGGCTGCCCTGAGCAGGACCCTTGGCCCAGACACAAAGCAGTGTCTCTGGAAGCCTTCAGTGCCCATGGAGCTGTGATTGTGGAGCTACACCAGTGGGATGGCTCTGGGGAAGCACCAGGGGAGATGAGGAGGTGCTTGAGTTAAACACAGTGCTTTCAAAGTGTGCCAGAACACAAATCCTCTGGGGCACCAGCCTTACCTCAGCAGCTCCACAGCTGCCTGAGGAGTTTCTGCCCTTGCAGCAGCCCCAGCTCCATGATAGAGAGTATCAGAGCCTCTGGGCCACATGTTCTGCTGCCAAATCCCCAATTGTGGCTCTTTGACAGCATTTGTCTGCAGAAGACCTTGCACGGTGCCTGGGGCATCACATCTGGCTCCATCCCTGCCCTACTCTAGTGCCTCCACAGGCAGCAATGTCTCTGCAAAAGGAAAGAAACCCTCCAGTTCAATTTCTCACTTCAAGATGGAGTGGTGGGCTTCAAAAAAATCGGCTCAGCCCAGCTGGAAGACCCTCAGCTGGTCTAAATAGAATCATAGAATAGTTTGGGTTGGGTTCCAACTCACCTGCTATGGGCAGGGACACCTCTCAATAGACCAGGATGCCCAATACCTCATCCAGCCTGGCCTTATACACCTCCAGGGAGGTGCCTCTATGGGCAACCTCTTCCAGTGTCTCACCACCCTCACAGTGAAGGTTTATTCCATCCTTGACATGATAAACTTATCACTGTGCTTTTCTGTATCCTGTACTTACACCTCCATTTGCTTTTCCACCCTCACAAACCTGTCTAGGGGGATGGTTACTGTGCCATGGGAAGGCTTCCTTTGGGCCTGAAACCATCACACTGATGTGTCATGGCTTTCAGGCATCTGGCTTCCAGCAAGAATTCAAGCCTTCACTGAGTTAGACAAATTCCCATTGATGCAATCTGTGTGTCCTTAGAGAGCAGTGAAAGCATAGAATGGTTTGGGTTGGAAGGGACCTTAGAGATCATCTAGCCCCAACCCCCCTGCCATAGGCAGGGACACCTCCCACTATACCAGGTTGCTCAGTGTCTCATCCAGCCTGGTCATAAACACCTCCAGGGAAGGGACATCCACAACTTCTCTGGGCAACCTTTATCAGTGTCTCACCACCCTCACATGAAAGAACCATAGAATGGTTTGGGTTGGAAGGAACCTTCAAGATCATCTACTTCCAGCCCCCTGCCATGGGCAGGGACACCTCCACTAGACCAGGTTGCTCAGTGCCTCATCCAGCCTGGCCTTAAACACCTCCAGGCATTGAGGGGGTATCCACAACCTCTCTGGGCAACCTATTCCAGTGTCTCAAAGAGAAGTCCTCAGAAATTTGTTATCTTCAGCTAAAATATTGCAGCATCAGCCTAAGCTGACTCCCAGTATCCAAACCCGATTCCCTCGATGTCTTCTATGTAGCCTAAACCTCCCCTCTTCCAATTTACATCCCATTATTCCTAGTCCTTCCATCACACCCCCAGATGCCAGCAGCAGGGCTGTGCCACACACACCAGCTGAGCCAGGCCCGAGGTGCATCCTCCCCACCAGCCCATTGTACGCCTCCGACGCCGCTTCCCTGCAAGAGCAGCAGCCCCAGCCCCACACTGCAGTGAAGTATTAACTCATACCCAACACAGTTTGTCTCCCAGGACCCTCTTGGCCCCTTCGTCATCCTGTGCTGACATTTTAATCGCGCTTTTGTGGGAGCTGCCTGGCAGTTTGTCATCAGGAATGGCGCGGCGAGGGGCCAGCGCGGGCTGCTGGCGGTGGCGGCTGCCGAGGGGAGCAGCCCATTCTGACAGACTGAGCAATAATCTGAACTTACTGCTCCGAGCCTGTGGGACACCAGCCCAGCCGCTTTATCTTCTTCATTAAAGTGCGCTCAGGAAA
>VZTY01016465.1:7706-28534 GCA_013400935.1 Turnix velox | reverse complement strand
GAAAAAAAAAAATCCATTTTCCTTTAAAGTCTCAGGAACAGATGGAGTAAAATTAATTGCGCCATTAAGTCCCGATAGACAATACCAGAGTGGTTTTCTTTCAACAGTGCATGTGTGTTACAAAGTGCTCTTCGTAAAAGGCAATTACTGCAACATTTGCCATAAAATAAAGGTTGCTTTAATGGGCAATAAACACAGGCTTCAAATTTTGTACGAAATGGGTCTCCAAAGGGCGCTGTTATAAGCAGCTCAAAGGCACAACTGACTTTAGTATTTCTGCTCTGGCTCCAGCACAGCTAGTTGGGAGAACAATGATTTCCACCCTTGGATATTTTTTGATGGAATTATGTATGCTGTGTCAGCCCAGGGCCAGGCCCTCCCAGTCACCTTCTGCTGGTCAGAAAATGGTGGCCAGGCAGGTCCCAGCACCCACACTGGTCCTGGCCAGGGAGAAGGAGGAGGTGGCCAAGGCCGGGGCTGGCTCTTCTGCCCAGCAGAAAATAATAAGACCCCATTTCCTGACATCTAATCCACGCCTGCTTGAATTATCACTGGGTTAGTTTGATGCAAAGCCTGACAAATTTATTTCTATTTCTTTTTAACATAAAATACCCTGGAAAATGGAGACCACATCCTTGCAAATAAAAGGAGAGGACTATAAAAACGTGTGTGGGCAGCATTCAGAAGAGAAGAGACAATGGCACTTCTATGCTTTTTGCTCTCCAGGCACTAAAAACCAAAACCAGCCCTTACCCCACCAAGTCCCCATCAAACAGTTAGTGACAGCACTGCCAAACACAGCTTCTGGGAAGGTTCCTTTGGTGTCCTAACCAGAAACAAAACAACAGATCTACATCATTTGCACCAAATGGGACATTGTACTTGTCAACTTCACAGCCAGCCTCACCCTGGGAGTAAAAAGCTTCATTTACATGGATTTCAGTCCTACAGGATCACCAGAGTATTACCACACATGCTCTTGCTGCAACAACCTGCCCCAAATCCCTTCTTCTGCCCTGCAGTTGTCCTGAATACAGGCAATGCCTGCATACTGCTGAGTAAGAAAACAGTTTCTATCTGATTCTCACTCAGATTTATTTGAAGAGGAGGGGAAATCATTTCAATTCATTGTATTTTCACATTCCAGTAATTACAAAGCAAGCATGACATATAAATGATCCATTAATTGAAATATGGGCTCTGGAAGCTCCAATATTTATAGTGTAAATCCATATTTAATTAAATAAAGCCAATAATGCTCATTTCAGAGGGAACATTGAAGTTTCTTTTTTTTTATTTAACCATGTAGTTGATGCTGCAGGGGCTCATTTTTTCACCCACAGCTTTCAGTAGGTCCCTGTAGAGGAGAGAGGCAGGGGGGCACATGAAGGTGTAGGACAGCTATCCAGGGAACACCAAGCTGCCAGCAGTCCCTGAGGATGGGGGTCCTTCCTGTGGCTGTTAGTATACACCAGTGCTTCTTCTTGGTAATAGCATCAGTCAGCACCTCTGACTGAGCAGCTTTAATCACCCACTTAATTGCCTTAATCGCCTTTTACATAACTAAGAAATCACAACACTGTAATTGTCTGGCTCTGACACACAGTAACATCAGGGGTGTGACATTAATGACGTAATTATATTAATTGCCAGAGGCTAATGTTTCAGGATCTCAAAGTAACAGATGCTAAAGCCCCCAAATCACTGCTGCTGCTCCTCAGGTACCCACCAGATACAGCACAGAGGCCAACAGTGGCAGCACAGGCATGGTGAGCACCCCAAAACAGGCTTTAGCACCCCACCCACAGAACACCTGTGCATCTCTCCCTGTCCTGGGATGCTAAGCAAGCACTCACTTGCCTGAAGAAGATGCCCTGCAGCCTTTTACTCCAAGGGCTGGTTGTGTATCAACTCACACCACCAGGAAAATTCTACAAAACAGTTTGTGGGCAAGTTTGTCCCAGCAAACTTTAGCCTTGAGGGGTATCACCTGACATATCACAGCTAATGTAAAGCCAGCAAAGATCACAAGAACCAGCACAAACTTCTACCACATGCTCTGGCTAACTGGACAGGAATGGAAGCACACAAATACACCTGACTGATCACATGAATATTACTGGGATATTTCAGGAATGAACCACCCCAGTACTGAACACCCTACAACTGCAGCCTTGGCATGCTGGTATCTCCCCAAAAACATCCCAAATCCAAGGTGTAAAAGCAAGGCACCTTGGAGACAGCATATAAGGAATAATGTTTAGTAAGTCATCACATCCTCAGTGGCATCAGCCTCAAATATATGGCTCTAATTTGTAGAGAATCAATGCTGAATTCATTCCTGTGCCTTGATTGATCCCTCCAACACACTGCAGGCATCTACACTGGATTTCCAGAAGTTTATGGTGCAAAGCTAACTCCATCCTCTTGCACAGTGTCCCCTGCACTCAGTGAAACCCAGAGCAAGATCCAATGATGACCCCACCAAAAGCTTCGCCTATTGCACACACCTAAATACAGCATACAGCAGGCTAATGAAACCATTACTAAATACCAGAATCATAGACTGGTTTGGGTTGGAAGGGACTTTAAAGATCTTCTAGTTCCAACCCCCCTGCCATGGGCAGCGACACCTCCCACTAGATCAGGCTGCTCAATGCCTCATCCAGCCTGGCCTTAAACACCTCCAGGGATTGAGGGGGCATCCACAACCTCTCTGGGCAACCTCAAAGGTCTAAATTGATTTTGAGTGGGACAGTACCCTGGATCTCATTGTCCCTCCCAGGGTACAAATTCACTGCCCATTCAGATCTGCCCAAAGCCAGACTTCATGAGGCTCTGCTGAGGGGTGGACATTCTCAAAGTACTATAAGAATTAGAAACGATGCATTTCAATCAAACTGCTCCTTCAAGCTCCATCCTTGCCAATGATGCAACACAGGAGAGAAACAGTTGCCTCTCAAAGTGGCATGTGGCAGTGAATATAGGTTTTATTACTTCTTAAGTTCTATTTACTACTCCACTCTCTCACAAGCTGGAGAGGAGTCCTTGCTATGAGCTGCATGGAGTAAACAAGGTGCTGAGAGCTTTCATGGCTTTTTAGTGCTAATGACAATTCATAATAAATGGGTACTGCAGTAATCCACCCAGTGAAAGCTTCATGGACAGGAACACAACTCCTGCACCTCATGCTGATGGGGCATTGGCTCAGTGAGACCTGAGGTACTGCAAAAGTTTGGGGAATAAGTTAACAGTGAACAGCCTTACATTCAGGCTGAGGTTTTAAGCAAAGTAAATTTTGAAGGTTGTTAATAAAGAAAAAAAGAACAGGATCACATGCACAAATAAAACCCATATAAATGGGCAGGACTCCTCACTCTCCAGCAGGGTCTTCAGCTTTCCAGTTCTGCATTGCCAAATTTGTAGATATCAAATTCTTTATCCCTAGGAAGCTAATTATTATGAAAGGTCAAAATAAGGAGCTGCATAAAGCTGTTGCTAATGTAAAGGAGACAGCTCCAATTTACAAGCTGTTTTGTTGTTTTAATTACAGAGCTCCTTTTGCCAAAGAGTTTGCCTCCATTTGGTTTAATTATGGACAGAGGAGGGGGAGAAAGGACAGCCATGTCCCTACAGAATGGTGCTTTCACAGGTTGCACCATGGAGCACGCTGAGACCACATCTGGAGTACTGTGTCCATTTCTGGGGCCCTCAGTTTAAGAAGGACAGGGAGCTGGTGGAGAGAGTCCAGTGCAGAGCCGCAAGGATGATGAAGGGATTGGAGCACCCTCCTTACAAGGAAAGGCTGAGGGAGCTGGGTCTGTTTAGCTTGGAGAAGTGGAGACTTAGGGGTGACCTCGTTAACGTCTATAAATATGGAAAGGGTGAGTGTCAGAAGGATGGAGCCAGGCTCTTCTCTGTGACATCCAACGATAGGACTCAAGGCAAGCTGGAACACAGGTGGTTCCACAGAAAAATGAGGAAAAAAAACTTTGTCAGGGTGAGAGAAGAGTGTCCCAGGATGCCCAGAGAGGGTGTGAAGTCTCCTTCTCTGGAGAGATTCAACCACCACCTGGACTTGTTCTTGTAGGACCTGATCTGGTTGTTCCTGCTCTGGCATCAGGATGGGACTAGATGATTTCTCCAGGTCCCTTCCAATCCCAATTCTGTGATTCTGTAAAAGTCACATCCCATGGGCTTCCTCAAACACTTGCCCTAAAGAGAAAGAAGGAGACTACAGAGTCAGAGAAGCAGCCACCAAAGGGTTAAGCCGACAGCCCATTAGAAATGTCCTTCAGTTCTGTGTCTGTTTTTCCTTACAGAACATTAAGCTCAGTGGGGCAGGCAGAAACCCCTGTGGTGCCCCCATTAAAAAAGATCAAGTCGCACATGTCGATATCACAGCTTCACCCATCCTGTAATTTGTCTGACAGCAGCTAGTGCTACTGGCCATGGCCATGGAAGACTGGGCTGCCTTTTAAAGGGAGAGACTCAAATCCCTTCAAAAAAAAAAATTATAATTTTGTGGTCAGACAAACTGCTTAATGATATAAAGATGCAATAAGCATCTCTGCCACTCCTCCCCTCCCACTGGAAGCAGGATAAAGCCCAGCACACTACAAAATAATCCCAGTAAAGGCACTGCCAGAGCACTAACAAAATGCTCTGGTGGAATCAAAGCATCATCCTCCCCCTTTTTTTTTTGGCCCTCCCCTCTTTTTTTTTTTCCTTAATGCCAAAGGCATTAAGAGAGATGAAAACCACTCCATTGAGCTAGGTGAAACATTAATCCATTGGCCTTACTTTGTTGGGAAACCAGGGTTTGAATGAGGCCCAAGGCATAAACAAAATGAGTTTAGTGATCTCAGTTTAATTCTTAATAGGCCACAACAGGCATTGCAGATACAGAAGATACAATATGAGGAAATCAAATCCTTCCAGAATTGTTTTTTCCTTTCAGCTAACGAGGGTCAGGAGAGAATTAATGCAGAAACTAAAACCTTAAGCCAACCTAAATAGCTCTCCATGCAGTCAGAGCATAGGGAGAACATGGGAGATGCTGCCTACAAGCCCCATAGCTGAGGGGCCATTCTGCAATGTGGCACAGTCTAGAAAAGCTGATCTGCAGAAATTTAAGGCCAAATCAAAAGCAAAGGAGGATTTCAAGTGACACTTCAGCAGATTCTGAATCAAGCACCTAGAAACTGCACATAATGGGACTCAATGGTCCCACCAACGCTCAAATTTCAATGCTGTTGGTAGGGGCAATCCTTTTGTTGACAGCAACCATAAAGCTACAGATGCCTCCAAATGAGCTGGACTGGGAGGAAACAAACCATTCAAACTCCCATCCTTTAACTAGGCTCATCCTTAGAAAGAGCAGTTCTAAGGATGTCACATAGAGGGATGTTTCAATCATGTTTACATAGGAATTTCAGTTCCTTTAAGAGTTTCCCTAGCTCCAGTTGTAGCAACAGATAGATTTACTGGAGGTCTCAGGTGGGAAAGTCAAATCTTTTAAATGGAGATATTTTGCAAACACCAACTGTCAACGCAGAGGAAGATCAGTTTTGCTTTGTGGGAGGGTAAGGTGTCATTTTCAGAAAAGAGGGAAGAAATAATGCATAAAGACTGGGTAACAAAGCCTAAAAGAAAACCAGCAGCTAAACAACTATTTTCCAATAATTAAATCTTCCTGAATATTTTCAAATGCAATGTTGAAGCCCAGCTTTGAGCTCCTTGTGGATCAATAGAAAGGCAGAGCAGCTAAATTCTAGCTCCACTAGGTGCACTGAGCCTATGTATCTTCCAAGACATGCTTTTTTTCCTGGATCTCTCCCCACTATTTGGCTACAGACTCACTGCTCTGCATTTTCCCTTACTGCCCACATCAGGAGCAGATTGTGTGACATCTCAGTGGGTTTTCACAGCCAGGGAGCTGGAGCAGCCTTCTCTTCCACATCAAAGACAGCTTTGTCTTGTGCCAGGAGAACCTGAGCTGACTCTTCCTGCTTTGCAAGAAGCAAAGCTAGACCCACATTGTCAGGATGCTCCTCTGTGCCTCTTCTCTTTGTCTCAGCTCTACCTCCAGCCCCACATCCCTCTCCTGAGAGGGGGAAGACACAGCTATTGGGCACCCATGTGATGGAGAACATTGTAGGTATGAGGAATTGGTAGAATAAAGGCAGGAGGAAGGGTGAGCAGTTCAGCTACTGTAGGACTAGATTATAATCCTGAGGAAGCCCATAGCAGCCATTTTTTCTGCAGTCTCACTACTTCCCACAGGCAGGAGGGCATTATAAGCATGAAGAATAGGCAGAATAAAGGCAGAAGGAAGGGTGAGCAGTCTGGCTACTGTAGGGTCTCCTCCTCCTGGGAGAGTTTAGCATGCTACAAAGAGAAAGGGCTTACTGCAGTACACAGTACTAGTAAATACACTTTGTAAAGAGCAAAGCAGCTTCCAAAATGAACAATTGAAAAAAAAACCTCCTGTGCTTTGGAAATGGACACGTGAGTGATGGAACAGCAAAGGCTGCCAAGAGAGGGTGTGGGGTCTCCTTGCTTGGAGATAGTCATAACCTGGATGCCCTCCTGTGTGACCTGATCTGGGTGTTCCTGCTCTGGCAGGGGGATTGGACTAGATGATTTCTTGAGGTCCCTTCCAATCCCTTATATTCTATGACTATAATCCTGAGGAAACCCATAGCAGCCAATTTCTCTGCAGTCTCACTGCTTCCCACAGGCAGCCTTGCCCACACACTCCTGTTTGCTCCAAATCTCTGCACCGCACCCTCCTTCCCATCACCAAATCACACACCAAGTAGAACACAGAACCACGTCTCCTTTTAGCTTACTCCTGCAGGCCATTTGGTTAAGGGAAAAAAAACCCCCTGATTCCGCAGATACCAGGTGCAAAGACCAGAAAGCAATAAAAAGAAAACCCCTTCAACAAGTTCTCAAACACCTCCAGCAAGGCTCACCAGAATAACAAAAAAGCAAACACAGACCAGGGAGTGACATGGACATAAATCCTTCAGGAGGCTGTCTTATCTCACCACACAGAGATTTAATCACCCAACTCACTACATCAGAGTGGGGAAATACATCTTAGTAGTGATGCCTGCAGAAAACAAGTTCCTCTCTTAGAAAGTGGTTGCAGTTGGGGAGTTGGGGTTGTTCAGCCTGGAGAAGAGAAGGCTCAGGGGGGACCTCAGAGTAACTTATCAATACCTGAAGGAGGCTACAGAAAGGCTGGGGTAGGACTTTTCAATAGGGTATAGGATGGCAGGATTAGGAGTAAAGGTTGCAAATTGGATGCTCCCTGTTCTTTAAAGATGAAGATATCAGAAGATATTATGGGTTCAGCTCAGCCACAGCATCATGGTCTCCAGAGGAGAAACTTCACAATGCAACCTCAGTTTAGAAGGAACACTTCTGTATCATAACCTCAGAGCACTGAAAATGAGAACACAGGAGTCAATTTCTCTGTCTTTCCTACAACACCTTGCCTACTAAAGACAAATAAAACATAGCCCATCCTAAAACCAGCACCAGATTTTGGCTTAGCACCATTTCAGCCTTCTCAGCCTTTTCTATCTGCAGCAACTCTTCCTCTCTCTGCCGAGGGAGGTTGTGGATGCCCCGTCCTTGGAGGTGTTCAAGACCAGGCTGGACGGGGCCCTGGGCAACCTCATCTAGTAGATGTGTTTGTTAGGTGGCCCTGCTAGGCAGGGGGGTTGGAGTTACATGATCCTTGGGGTCCCTTCCAACCCAGGTCATTCTGTGATGCTGTGATTCTGTGATTCTCTCAGCTTTGCCTAGGCTTCAGAGAGACATAAAATGTGTTTGACTGTAGAAGAGGCTTTACAGTTAACAAAGGTAAAATCTGCCCTGATAATGTAATGGCACATAATGGCCTGAAAATACCATATTCACACGTGAGCTTCCTCAAAATTATTTATTAATGGAAGAGATCATATAAGATATTGCTCCTTAATATGCCTGAAAGACTCCCATAAACACACAGCATCTCTCTCTCTGCTCTTTGAAGGGGTGTGTTGGATTGAAGTTGACTGCAGCCATGTTACCCCAGCACGAAACTACTGTAAGAAAAGCAAAAATTAGGAATATCTTATGCAAAAAAACAAGCTCCTCTGGTGCCAGCTCAGGAGCACACGAACCCACAGCCATCACAGCTGTCACATCACACCAGGTTGCTATGGAGATAATTGCAATGTCATAACTAAAGGCTAATGTCAGCACCAGGTTTTATGAGGGAATGATTGGATTGTATTTTTAAATCACCCCCAAATTATTGCAACTTTTCCATCAGGAAGAAAATGCAAATTGTAGATTTTTTTCTTTTTTTTTGTGACAGCAACAGATCATAACTTCATGGCTTGGCATCCTCAAGTTTTTACACCACTGGGTTTCTTTTGAGGTGCTCTGAGGTGTTTCTCTACATC
This sequence comes from Turnix velox, assembly GCA_013400935.1. NCBI lineage: Eukaryota > Metazoa > Chordata > Aves > Charadriiformes > Turnicidae > Turnix > Turnix velox. Next base: position 20,069 of record VZTY01016465.1, on the reverse strand, counting down.
CAAATAGAAAATATTTCACAGAATCCCAGAACATCAGGGATGGGAAGGGATCTGGACAGATCATCTAGTCTAATAGCCCTGCCAGAGCAGGAACACCCAGATCAGGTCACACAGGAAGGCATCCAGGTGGGGTTTGAATGTCTCCAAAGGAGACCCCATCTCTGGGCAGCCTGTGCCACTGTTCTCTCACCTTCATCCTAACAAAGTTTTTTCTTATATTTCTGTGGAACCTCCAGCTTGCACCCATTGCCCCTTGTCCTATCATAGGAGGTCACTGCAAAGAGTCTGGCTCCATCCTCCTGCCAGTCACCCTTTACTTATTTATGAATGTGTATGAGGTCACCTCTCAGTCTCCTCTTCTCCAAGCAATATCTGGAGCTGTTACACTCAGATACATGAGTACACACATACATTGACTAAGGCTGAGACAGGAAGACAGAGAACACACAGGCTCTACATAGACAAGCAATAACAACACAGCTACTTTTTGATGCATGTGGCAAATCTACACTTTGTTCTCTTAACCCCAGCCTCATCGAGCAGCTCTTTTATTTACAATATTAATCAATAGTTCCAAAATGCTCTCTTGACCTGAGAGTTGTTAAATTGCTCTGTGGTAAAAATACAAGAAACAAAATGAAATTTTAAGTTATTTTCACACTTGCTCAGAGGCGCTCTCTGCCCTTTGTGCTTGAGCTGGGATCTTCCCAAGCTCCAGAGCTAAATCTGGGGCAGCAAAGGGCCAAAATGCTGTTTTCTTTGGGGCTAATGAGCTTTTGCCCAGCTCCAGCCCTTTGGCTGCCAGCAGTGAGTGGTGGGGCTGACAGCAGCACTAACAACAGCCCTAAAATAAGTTTTGAAAGGCAGAAAACAAGCCTGTTGTGAAATGTCACGGACACGTATGACACTACATAGAAACTAAAACAATCCATACAACTCTTCACACAGCAAAATTTGTTTTACTGAAAGTTGTGCTGCTTGGCTCACTCCTAACACAGTCAAAAATACACAGGCAAAGATTTAACAGCCTACTGCCTTGTAAAGCAGATGCAAGAAAGGAAAATGGAAGTGTCCATCTTCATCTGCTCTCATTAATAACAATATTTAGCTTAATATAAATTACTTTCCCAATGCAAATAACCATGGCATAGATGCAAGGAGACACTACAAGTGATATGCCAGAGTTTGGGAGGGTTTTTACTGCTAATGAAGCCCCTGTGTGGCAGAGGACACCAAGTGCTGTGGTTACACTTGTCACACCCACACCCAGTGCTCCCTGTACAGGATGCAGCACAAATTATCCCCAAAATCTTCCTCAAGGAAAGCTGCGTCCTACCTCCAGAGCTGAGCCACACAGAGATGAGAAATGGGAAGGAAGAGGAGAAAAAAAAAAAAAAAAAAGAGTGGAGAGAGTCTCTAAACAGCAGAATTGAAAACTACAATCAAAGAAAGGGGCTTCTGTTGGAAACACTTCAGCGTTCTAATCGCTGGCAACTTGGGTTTGATGTGTTTTTGGAAGAGAGAATAGTCTCAAGTTACAGTAATATTTAGCTCTGCTGACAGAATTACCTTTCCCCTTGCTCATACTAAATGCCTAAATGCTGCCCAAAGTGAATCCTAGGAGACCCACAGCAGAGCATTTTTCAAAATCAAAATACTCATCTTTAAGCCTTGACTGTTGTTCAGATCAATTACAGCCAGAACCCCATTGACACAGCCCACAAAATGCTCACTTATTTTGGCATTTAATATCAAGGAATTTATTTCCATTGTATAGTACATCAAGGATTATTTGAGTATTAGGAGGATATCCATTAAAATCTAGTGCATCCAATGTAAAATACATAATGATGGCTGTGAAAGTAGGCTCCCATTCAAGTGAATGAGTAGAAGCAGGCTCTGTTGGAAGCAATTTTGTCCAGTTTGGAACAGCTAGCTGTTATAAATCACTGGCAAATCCCAAACTGGCTGTTACCAGCTACCTTCAGCAAGCTCTGCTTCTCGCCTCTGCTGCCTTCTCTGTCCCAAATCACCTCTCAGTAAGTGACCCCTTTTCCTTCCTCAGTACTTGGGGCTGAGCACCAAAGTCCTCAATCCCTTTACAACCCCAGCTCCAACAGCCCATAACCTGCTCTTGCTGGGAAATCTCCCAGAAGAACAGTTCTCCTGGAGAATAACCTTAGGTTTAAGGAAACCACCACCCCCCCAGAGTCACAACATTGTCTCTTCTGTCTCACATGGGATCACTAAAATAAAAATGAGCATGTTGGGAAAGGTACCAATTAGGGAGCATCAAGCACATGACCAAAAAAAAAAAAAAAAGGCACAATAGTGAGATAGTCAGTGAGTAATAAGTAGGCTCCACTTCCATAATTTCATTGGAAAATCCTTGGGGCACAGCCAGATTCTGAAATAAGAAGCCTGTATTTATAGCAATCAGTTTGGTTTGACATATTTCCCCTAATATGCTAAATTACTCCTTCACTATCATCATAACTTCCCCTCAGTCATCCCTCAGCATCTCTTATTAGGCAGGCCTAAAAGCACTTATCAAGCTTCTCTGGCTGTGACCTCTTTATAAACGTGTTCGGCTGGGGAGGAGGACATAGAGCACAATTAACCTGCCCTTGGGCTGCCACCACCTCTCCCTGAGAGCAAGAGGCTGGTTGGCTCCAAATGTGGCTTTGCTGTTCCTGATCTGTGTCCTTTTGTCCCCTTCTCTTGTGCTCCTCCATCCCTCTACTCAGTTTGAATCATTAAGTCTCCAACAACAGTGGAAGGACAGAGGAAAAAGGGGAATTGCTCTTGAAGAATGGCAACAGGCCCACTAACCCCTAATCTCAGACCAGGGGGGCATGAATCAAAGACACTCAGAACTCTCAAATAATCATCACATCCACAGCTTTCTAAACACTCCACAATTTTATGGATGACTTCCACTGTACATGAATCTTGAAACACAACTGCAAGACATGTATTCAGTAAGAATTCGCCTCCATTTCTCATTTGCAGTATGAAGATGTCTAGAATCTTAGAATGGTTTGGGTTGGAAGGGACCTTAAAGATCATCCAATTCCAACCTCCCTGCCTGTTTTACCGAAAGATGTGCTGCGTGGCTCACCCCAACACAACAATTGCCTAGGAACTGTCTACGACACAACTTACCTAGGACTTAGGCAAGCCCTAGGCAGGGATACCTCCCACTAGGTTGTCCAATGCGTTCCACTCAGGATCATGGCTCAGTGGTGTGACACGTTGTGCATATCTCAGGTGAAACAAAGTCCAAACCCTGAAGAATCTGAGATCTGAAGAGGCAAATCTGTTATGATGAAGCACATCATAGAATCAAGGAATAGTTTGGGTTGGAAGGGACCTTAAAGAACATCTAGTTCCAACCCACCTGCCATGGGCAGGGACACCTCCCACTAGAGCAGGTTGCTCAGTGCCTCATCCAGCCTGGCCTTCAGCACCTGCAGGGAGGGGGTATCCACAGCCTATCAGGGCAACCAATGTTTTACCAATCCTCACAGGAAAGAATTTCATCAAATCTAATCACCACCCAGCATCTCCACACATGCCTCTGTCCTCATCCTTCTCAGCCAGCCCCCAGAAGAATAATCCTTACAGCCCCATACAATTTTTGTGTGGCAAAATCCCTGCCCTGAATAATGCTGTTTATTTCATTAGGTTATTTCATAACAAATACACTTAGTGATACTTTAATGATGATGATCCAAAGATTGAGCTGTGCTGTCCTCAAATTCTTAAATGACAATAATGCAGCCCTGATTTTATTATTTAAGCCACCTGCATTCTCACAGCAAATAGAGACTTTTTCCATACAGCCAGAATTGGAAAAAGGATGATGTCTTCTTTTTTGGCTTTCTTTTTTTTAAAAAAAAAAAAAGAAGGGGAGGTGGGGGATAGAAATCATGCTTCTTCAACCTTTTTTCCTCCTGCTACTCGGGTGCTTGTCTTTAATGAGCAGCTCCAAATGACAGCTTTAATCACTGCCTCTGGCCACTGAAAGAGGCTGCTAATGATAGGAAAGAACAGAGGACCATTTGCATCAATCAGCTCGAGTCTAAATCACTTTTTATGATAATGCACCCAAGCGAAGAAGAACGTCTCTGATGTCTCCTGCATGATGATGTACCACGGTGCTGTCTCCTCATCTCAGACCTCCACATAAATCTCTTAAAGACGCACACACACACACTCACACTCCCCACACCCTGTGCTGCCAGCGCTGGGCCCTCGTTTTCTACACCATTAATGATCTACCACCAGGGTAGAGTCAGGAGAGGTTAAGCAATCAGTTCATTCCGTTTTCACTTTCTGCAGGGAATGCCCACTGCTCCTGGAGAATGGGAGGGGAAGGCACAGACAATGCCCGATCTGTCAAACAAATAATTTAGGAGCCGAATAATTCCTGCTTTGCCACCCATTAACATCAGGGGTTGACAGAGGCGGGGGGGAAAAACCCCAAGGAGGATGCAGAGGGTGCCGTCTGCCACAGCATCTCACCTCTCCCCAAACGCTGCTGGAGCTCTGCTCCTGTGAGTCCACTTTATTTACATGGGAGGGCTTTAGGCGAGACTAATCCCATAAACAGAGATTACCCCCTCCCCACCCTCCACGGAAGGGTTTACAGGATCAAGCTGCAGCTCTGTAATACTAAAACAAAAGACTTGATTCCACACAAGACAGTGCCCTGATTAGACACTGCACCCAGACAGAAGGTTTGGGCTCAGTTTCTGACCCAGCCACAGAGGCAGGTCCCATGCCCTAGCCAGCTGTCAGCAGAAGAACTTTATTTGCACTGGAAATAGGAATTATGTCTACGTACACATCACTATATCATAGAATGGTTTGGGTTGGAAGAGACCTTCAAGATCACCTAGTTCCAGCCCCTCTGCCATGGGCAGGGACATCACCCCCTAGACCAGGTTGCTCAATGCCTCATCCAGCCTGGCCTTAAACACCTCCAGGGAGGGGGCATAGTGCTGGCACCATAATGGTGGATGGTGGAAATCACACCAGTCTCACCAGCAAGTCCTTATCATATTCAGTCTGGTTCGTCCAAACTACCTCAAGAGGCCAGAGAGAGAAATGCCAAATACTTGATGCTCTTCTCATTTTCACTGGCACTTTTCAGAATGCCATAATTACCTTTCAGGAAAAAGGGAAGGAAGAAATCCTCAAACAATTTTAATCCACTGATGTCAATAAGTTGTTTTTGCTTATGTAAAGTGGTTAACATCTGCAGGGCTCAATCCTTCACTGCAAAGAGGACTAATGATGACAGCTGAAGTAAGCAGACACTTTGACACCTGGCTCACTGAAAACTATGGTACCACAATTCTCTATATGGGCAAGACATAAAAAATGGTTCTTTATCAACACATCAGATTCTGTTGGATCATCCAAGCCACACATGGGAAAAATCCCTAATGAAGTCAATAGAGGTTACAGAATCAGCTTGGAAGGGTCCTTCTAGATTCAACCATCAACCCAAACCAACCTTCTAGATCCAACCATCCCTAAACCATCTCTCTAAGCTTTGTGCCTGCCCATCTCTTAAACACCTTCAGGGATTGTGCCTCAACCCCTTCCCTGAGCAGCCTGTTCCTCCCAACAGAAGGAGGCCAGTCTGGTCTTAGGGGTCTCAGACCAGGTCCAGAGTTAATGGGAATACTCCCAGTGCCTTCAGTAAGTTTTGGACTAGGGCATCAATAAAAGCAAATACAGGAAAAAAAAGAAAAAAAACAAAGAGAAGCTTGCAACTGCTGTAGTCCTCCTAAGGCTTTTAAAAATAAATGCTTCCCTTAGCAGCTTTATTTTGTTTTGTTATAATAAACTTCAAAAGGTGTATTTGATCTTCCAGCATGTTTTTCACTGTCCACCAGGACCTCGTTTCAGCTACACAATGTAGCAAATACTGTACATTAGGTTAATTTTCATTTCAGCTGCAGCACATACATTATTGTTTCACTGCTTGGCTTAAGTGAACTCCTGGTGGATCCAGTGAAAAACATAACAGCAGATCAAATGTACTCTTTGAAGTTTACTGTAATGAAACATCTTTTGGGGGAAAAAAAAAAAAAAAAAAAAAAAAAAAGAGGGAAAAAGCTCTTAAAAAGGTTTAAAATACCCTAAATTGTTTGGAACAGTAAAACTTTTTGGCCTATCCTTCCTAAATGGAAGTAATAAGAGATTTCATCCTCTCTAGCTTGTAGTCCTTGTAGAAGTCCCATTATAGATGAAGTATAAATTAATCTCATTGCTGCAACTTCAATGAGCTTGGGCTGGCTCATGAACAGCATTAGCAGATGCTGTGTACAGTGGCTTTAATGTTCATGCAAACAAAATTCAATAACTCCCCCAAAATCAGTGATTCAAACGCAAGACAGGACTCTGAAGTACATGAGCTATCATCAGCTTAACTCCATGAACATGTTAAATTACGAATCTGTGATAAACATGCCCTGTGAAAACATTGTCAAGAAGTACAACCTCATCACGTGGTCTTCTACAGTCACTCAAGAATGGTACCTTGGGAATTTCCATCAGTTCAGGTGAACTATCCATTTTCTTCATCCTAGGTCATTTTCCTGAGCCAGTACAGAAAGGCCACTGAACTGCACATGGGAAATGAGGAACCTCTTACAGCAACACCACCAGGTCACTGTAACATGGAATTGCATCCAGGTTAAGACACTCTTCACTTGGAGGAGGCAACTTGTCTCCAACTTCAAGCAAACTTCACTGACTGCCATTCTTATGAATAGGGAACAGGTAAAACTTAAGATAAAATAGGATTTTGCAAACAGATTGTGTCTCTGCTATAAAAACTTTAGCTTGGCAAAGAGGAGACTGAGGGGTGACCTCATTAATGTCTATAGATATGGAAAGGGTGAGTGTCAGGAGGATGGAGCCAGGCTCTTCTCAGTGATCTCCAACAATAGGACAAGGGGCAATGGGTGCAAGCTGGAACACAGGAGGTTCCACAAAAATGCAATTAAAAAAAACTTTGTCAGGGTGAGGGTGATAGAAGAGAGTCCCAGGCTGCCCAGAGAGGGTGTGGGGTCTCCTTCTTTGGAGGCGTTCAAACCCCACCTGGATGCTTTCCTGTGTGACCTGAGCTGGGTGTTCCTGCTCTGGCAGGAGGATTGGACTAGACAATCTTTTGAAGTCCCTTTCAATCCCTGACCTTCTGTGAAATCAATCTTAGGAAAGATCTCAAGGCCACTGAATTATAATCAATGTCATAGAATCATAAAATGGTTTGGGTTGGAAGTACCTTAAAGATAATCTAGTTCCAACCCCCCTGCCATTGGCAGGACACCTCCAAGTAGAACAGGTTGCTCAGTGCCTCATCCAGCCTGGCTTTAAACACCTCCAGGGATTGAGGGGGCATTCACAACCTCTCTGGGCAACCTGTCCCAGTGTCTCACCACTCTCACAGTAAAGATCTTTTCTTCTATCCAGCCTGAATCTATCCTCTTCCAATTTGCATTTGTCTAGTTGGAACAAATCACTGATCCTTTGAGTGAATGCAAGTGAGGTTTGTACCCACAGGTTGGGGTTGTTTCACAAGTGAGATGAGTCTAACCCAGAGCTCAGCCCAGTACCTCTGAGCACCACTCCCATCACCCCACTCTATGGGGAACCTCCCCAACACCTTGTAGGCACTTTGCTCACACCCCCCACACATTCATGCAGTAAACAGCTGACAGCACAGCCTTTTGGGCTGACAGGTTTTAAATGGCTCCATACTTCTGCCAGGCCTGTGTTGGGAATTCATGGACATGTGCTTCCCTCCCCTTAACTCACTGCCAAGAGTCCATTCTGGACAAAGTAATGAGTGTTTGAAACACCCCCCACAGAAAGGAAGAAAAAAAACCAAGACACTTTGTGTATGCCATTAGTTTTATGCATCTCCCAAGCACAGTTCCCCAGTTAGAATAATCTCCCACAGCTTTCACTTCGCTTTGAACAAAATAGCATTGCAGTCCTGATGAATAGCTCAGCTCCAAATACACTTGGAGGCTTTTCCTTGAATTTTAACTGGAAGTAAATAACCTACAGTGAAGCTAATTGTATTGAAAATGTAGAATATTGAGGAAACGTTACATGTGATAAATATTTACCCTCAAGGAACTCAGAGGAAGCCTGTAACAATTTATTTCTAACCAATACCAAGCAATATTAAATTGCAGGGAAAATGCAGCTCCAAACCCTATATTTTTCCAACTTGTGCTAATGATTGCTCTTTGTGAAAAATGCCAGACAATGTCCTTTAACCATGCAGCTCTATGCAATAATGTGGTCTTATGCTGCGTGCTGGCATTTTTCATGCTAACATATTCTGCAAAACAATGGATTGATTCTGCTCTCACTGAAATTGGTGTAACTAATTAGACCCAACTAGAATTACTCCTGATCCCATTCATGTAAATAGTCTTGATGACTACAGCAAGGCTATTAGTGGAAAAAAAAGGCACTCACACAGATGAAGTGCCTCAGTAAAATGCAGCCAATTCCAACACAGCAGGTGAAAGCTGAACCATGCATAACTTAAGAGTAAAAAAGAAGAACATTTTGCTCAAATAAACAGGGAGAGGAGAGGGGAAAGTACTTTTTGGAAATTTTCAAAAATTAGTACCTGGAGAGAGGCTCAAAAATTCTGAGGCACATCACAGGAGGGACCACAAGTCCTCCACACACCATGGTCTCCACTGCACTTCTCACTTACAAAGATATTGGACAACATGTTTATCCACATGGTATTTTTTTCTTTAAGCCAAAACCTGTGAGGACACGCAGGGAAATATAAATGGTTTCATTTTGAGCTTGGCTTGAAAATGATTTGCTTCATGTTTCCAATGAACCAGTTCATCCAGTCACTGTCTTTAGTGCATAACAGTCCGTTAAGCTAAGGCTAAAGCAGATGATGATAAAACAAAAGGTTCTTCTAAAAAAAAAAAAAAAAAAGGAAAGATGGGGGAGAAGCTGTATTAATCACTACCAGAAAACATCTGTTTTTAAACGAGGTGTGTTTGATCTACACTGTTTGTGATGCAAGGAGAAAGCTTTGTTACCCATATGACCACCAGATCTTCATTTTGTGGGGATTAGGGGTCAGCAAGAGGGACTGGGGGAGGGAGGAGTAGGAAAGGAGCAGGAGGAAGATTCTTGTAATGAATGCCAGGATGTTCACTCTATAAATACAACCTGCAGAACACAAGCCACAAGTCCACTTGCAAAATTTCTACTTGATTTAAAACAGCAGAAACCAATTGAAAGTTGAAAGTTTGATCTCATTTGCAGATACCTAAGAGGGTTCTCATCAAGCATCTTTAAAGAGACACAAAAGATTGTTTCAAAATATGGATGCTGCAAACAAACAGTTATGGTCTCTTGTACAGACAAAGAAGTCAGAAGCAAATTTTACTACTCTTTGTCATTCCTACCATTGAAGCTATTCTGGAAAGGACATCATCATCATGGTCTCTCCTAGGTGATAGCTGGAGAGATGGAAGCAGAGACTTGCTCCCTGCCACAAGCCAACCATGATCACAATCCATCAAGTGGCCAAGTCTCTGCTCCTGAGCTTTATAAATAAATTTTGAATGCTCTAAAGAGACTGAAGCAAAGCAAGAAATAGTATTTTTGCCATGGATCAATTTTTACCTCATCCTGCAGCAAATGAGGGACATCTTGAGATGGAGAGAGCAGCGATACAACACTGAGAGGTCTCCAGAGCAGTGGCTGATTCCATCTGTATCTCATCCTGCAACCCTGGCATTTTAGCTGACAGTACTTGAGACCACTCTTCCCTAAACTGTCTGGAATTGGCTTTGTGATCATACAGAACAGAAGGGCTCAAAAAGTGTTTAGAGACCTTCAAGAGAAGGCAATAATTATTTTGGTCTACAGTCCTACAACTGTACTTACTAAGTCATGTGGGTGTTATATCTATTTACCTTCTATGCCAGAAGCTGTAAAAAGTGAAAAAAAATCTGGTTTATTCACACATATGTAGAGGCCCCTTCCATCCTTGGCTTCCATGGGGAGCACACACTTCCTAGGAGGATTTTTGTCTCACTCATTCCCCTTGTCACCACCCTTCCTTTAAGATTCTTACTCCTCAGCACAGCTGACAGGTATTACCCCAGAAAAAAAAAATCTTTGTCCAACTTCCCTCGCACTTTTACCTTTGTACTTTATCCTCACAAGAAATTCAGGAATCATTCCTGACATGCAAGAGAACTGTTCCAGGACCTAGGAAAGTCTGGTAAACACAATTGAAGCAATCTATTTCCCTTTGCATTATGAAAACAATCTATGTTACAAGGGTAGCAGGAGCTTGTTTTTCACCAACACTTGCATAAGCATCTGATGACTTGCATTATAACAAACATCTTTATTATGCTTCTTATCTTTGCTAGTGCACACAGTAGGTTGAACAGGCCAAGTAAATCCAGGGCTCACTCTCTCCCTCCTACTCCCCTTTTGTTTTAACCACACATAAAAGTGTCCAATTAAAGTGGCTTAATCTCCAAACTTAAAAAGTAATACAAGAGGCACATTCAACTCACATACAAATGCATCTAAACCCCTTTACAAAGGGGACACCAGGATCCTCTGAAGTGCCTGATGCAAATTGGAAGAGGGTAGATTTAGGCTGGAGATAATAAAGAAGTTCCTTACTGTGAAGGTGGTGAAACTGTGAAGAGGTTGCCCAGAGAGGCTGTGGATGCCCCCTCAACCCCTGGAGGTGTTTAAGGCCAGGCTGGATGAGACATTGAGGTCTAGTGGGAGGTGTCCTTGCCCCTGGCAGGGGGGCTGGAACTAGGAGATCTTTAAGGTCCCTTTCAACCCAAACCATTCTATGATTCCATGATTATCACTGTGCCCACACTTGATCTTTGGTAAGAAGTGGATTCCTGCCTGGGTACACCCAGCATCAGCCAAAAGACACAGCAAACCCAGGACGCATTTTTGTGCCCACATGTTTCATAAGAGAAAAAGTTGGCTGAGGAAGAAGAGACATTCAGACCACAAGCTCTTCTGCCACACGAGGAAGATGTTCATCCTATTTACCTCTGATTTTCCAGCCAATATTCATAGACAGTCAGGACACACACCATAGGCTAGAATGAGCTTTGCTATCTCCATTCCTAGATAAGGCTTTGGATCCTGGACCCATTGTGGCTATCCTTATCTTTGTCACCTTGCGATTAGGGCTACAATGACATGCTCTGGGTGGGTTACAAGGAAAGCTGAGTTGAAGAAAAAGGCTGCTGCCAGCTCATTAAGTGATGTGTCACAGGGAAAGCTTATTACAGCCCTGCTCTGAAATCTGTGTTGGCTTTGGATTAGTTTTCTGGTAGAATTAAAGTTTTGGTTTTGACCTACAAAGCATTGACTGCTTTGGGCACTAATTACTTAAAAGCTCATTTCTCCCTCAGTGTAGTAACATGACAAGTTGTGGTTAGGGGGTGTTCTTGAGCTGACAGTCCCTTGGGGTTCATCTTCACTGCAAAGTTAACTTAAATAACTCAAGTCCTATCAACACACTTCAGCCCTTAACTTGGAGCCCAGACACGCTCTTTAATTCTCCCATCAAGAGACATAAGTTAAACCCCACACACTGCTAATGCTCTGGTTAATGTGATGGATCCATCATGTGAGTGCTGGCAACTGGAACTTACGTGCCAGGAGTTGCTCAAAGCTGTGGCACAGACTTTCCCAGCCTCCCCAGGAGGACAAACAAGCACTGCCACCATTAGCTGAGAAGGGATTAATGAAGTGCCCAAAGGAACTGTTGCCCAAGGAGCTGCACCTGCCCTTGTGAAAGCAGCTGTAGCTCGAGTGTAGGTTACTTTGGTTAACACTTTAGAGGAGATATGATAAAGCAAAACACAGCTCAGGTGGCACCAGTTTTTAACCAGAGGAATCTTTTCACAGAATCACAGAATGACCCGGGTTGGAAGGGACCCCAAGGATCATGTAACTCCAACCCCCCTGTCTAGCAGGGCCACCTAACAAACACATCTACTAGATGAGGTTGCCCAGGGCCTCGTCCAGCCTGGTCTTGAACACCTCCAAGGACGGGGCATCCACAACCTCCCTCGGCAGCCTGTTCCAGGACCTAACCACTCTCCTACTAAAGAACTTCCCCCTAATATCCAACCTAAATCTTCCCTCCTTCAACTTGTATCCATTTCCCCTAGTCCTGCTATTTTCAGCCCTTTCAAAGAGTTTACTCCCTTCCTGGGTGTAGGTTCCCTTCAGGTATTGAAAGGCTGCAATGAGGTCACCCCGCAGCCTTCTCTTCTCCAGGCTGAACAAGCC
>VZTY01016464.1:2173-86162 GCA_013400935.1 Turnix velox | reverse complement strand
AGCAGGACCGGGCCAGCAGCAGGACCACACACCAACCCTCCACCAGCACCACAAGGCTGTCTGTGCACAGGACCCAGAACTCCTCCTCTACCACTAAATAAACATCTTTATCCCTTACCCATGCTGTTTGGTCTTGCTCTTTCTTAGAAAATCAGAGAATCTTAGAGATGGAATGGGAACTTCAAAGTCATGGTGTCCAACCCCTCTGCAGTTAGTGGGGTCATCTTCTAACAGATCAGTTTGCTCTGAGCCTCATCAAGCCGGGCCTTGAATGCCTCCTGGAATGATGGCTCCATCACCTCTCTGGGCAACCTGTTGCAGTGCCTCACCTCCCTCATGGTGAGGAATTTCTTTCTGATGTCTAATCTAAACCTGCCCTTCTCTATTTTAAAGCCATTGCCCTGAGTGCTGTTGTTTGGATGATCTTTTCCTCCTGGCTCTGTTGGCTCCAAAGGACTCAGGTGGCAGAGCTCCAAAGTCTGGTGGGAGAGTGGCTGGGGGGCTGGACATGGTCCATTGCCTTGGGCTTCATCAGTGCCATCAGGCTCTGCATGGTCCTGCTTGAGCAGAGAGTGGCCTGCCAAAATGACCACCAGAGGTGCCTTCCAGAGGTCAATCAGGCTGGGATTCTTGGGATTTGTACAAAGTCTGGCTTTTTCTTCCCATGGGGCAGCCCAAGGCACAGGTGGAAGCTGCCTGGCATGGCCAAAGTCCTACTTTTTCCTTTCTTCTCCAGCACGTTGCCTTGGTTTTGGGCTCTTTGATCACATTCAAGAATATGGCATGTGACCATCACAGTGGAGTTTACCACATTCACATCAGGCACTGCTACCAACTACCGTCTGGTGCCTGCATGTGGGGTGGCTGTTCTGTGCCAAGATCTCGAAATACATAATTGTCTTGCCATTAGGTGCAATTTTATCAGTCAACTGAAACTCGTTCTCCACTGGCAGTCAGCTAAGCAGGGACCTTTTATTCCAGTCTCATTTTAGACCTGTCAGGATTCACGTAGACAATCTTTTGTTTTCCTCCTTCCCTGTTGCTTCATCTGCTAGGTAAATCCTCCCTTGTTGTGCCCTTGGGATGACAACTCAAGGAAAGGGGCTAAATCTCATTGTCTGTGGGTCTGTCTAGTTCTCAGTATGTAATTTTTCTGCTGGAATGAAATATTGGGAAATTGGGTGAAAACATGGAGAGAGCAAGAAACAGATTAGTGGAATAGAACCTTGTATTTTTCATTTGTCCAAATGGGAACCAATGAGAAACCATTTCATGCCCATTTATATTCATAAAACTGCCATAAATAAGGGCTGTAGCTGGATGATGGGGAGACTTCCTGCAGAGTCTTTACCTTAGTGTTGTGCACTGGGCTGTTGGATGGTTTCTAGGCATAGAGGAAATCAAGTTGTTTCCCTGTAGTGTCCCTTGACACTGTGCTTCAGCTTAGATCTGCAGTAGGAAATCCCAGTCTAGAGAACCTGAAATTTGTGAGAAAGATTTCCGGAGACTCTGTCAGCCTGTAGAAAGTCTGGGAGAAGGTGTCTGCTGTTTATTTCTGTCCTTAGAGACAGAAATGTCTCCTGGCAGGGTTAATCACACAGCAGTAGCTAAACTGGACTCTGAGTGTCAGGATCTTAGTCAGAAGATGTACAAAAAGAAAACCTTAGTACAAATGGTTAAAGGGTGATTCAGAATAAGCCACATTGTCTCTATTATTCCTGGTCTTTTTTGTGGAAGAAAATTGCACTCTTTGAAAGAAATTGTAAATTAAGACCATCCATACTCCCAAGCGTAGAAAAACACAAACCCTCATTAGGTGGGCTGAAAAGCAATTCCCTGGCCTTTATCTGACAAGTAAAAAAGCATGAATCTGTCTATAGCATTTAAGAAGAAATGATAAATTACGTGGCATGGGTTCAGTGCTGGAGCTTGGCATTGGGTAAACTGACAAAGAAGCTTGAAGCCAATCAAACAACTTTGTACAAATCCTGCTGAAAGGAGCCTTTGGGGGCATGCATTGAGGATATGTATCAATAAAATCATTCTGGAAATAATAATGAACATCTCATGCAAGAACATGTGCTTGGAGCATGTTTTACAAGAGACTGGGAACACATGTCTGAGACATGAGAGACACTGGTTGGTAGAAGGAAATAGGGGAAACATTTTCATACAGGCTGTTTTCAGACCTTGATTTGAAAATAATATGGTTTAAATGCATACATTGATGAGAATTAAATGTGCTTCTGGTAATGGAAGATGCTGGAGTGGTGTTAGTGCTAAGGGCTTCCTGGTGCTGCAGAATCTGTCTTGTTGCTTTCCAGAGCAAAACTCTGCTGCAATATTTTTTCTCAAAGTTGGTGTTTCCTGAGATACTTCAATATTTTCATCTCTGTGGTAAATCCTTGTGATGTTGAAAGCTGTCCTGGAAAGGACTTGTAATTGCTGACTTTCCAAGGAGCTATTGTACCAGGAGCTATTACCCCTGTGCTTTTACCTCTGTCACTAGGAAGCTCTGGAAGAAGATCATGTGCTGTGTGCTCACAGCCCGGGGCTGTCCCTGATTTCAGTTTTTATTTGATCTCTGCTTCCATCAGCCTTTCCTGGTACAGGTCCTGTCTGGCACTAGCCCCTCATGATTAACAAGTGGCTGTTGAGGACTGAACCAGACCAGACAGGAGGTTTGTATCTTGCCTTTTCACCAATGCTCCAAGTAGGACTACATCTACACTCTTAGATGAAGTGCCTTGAGGGTGCAAGAGTTAAGATTGTTCCATTTTTACCTCTGACAGTCCTACAAAAATCTTATTTCCCACAGCCTAGAGGTAAATCTGTCTCCTTCATGGACGCAGCAGAATGTGGCTCAGTCTGTGCTGTTAGTCCAGACTTTCTCCATGTTGGAAAACTGTGACAATCCTCTGCCGGGTTAGAGGCTGTCAGTTGTACTGTGGCAGTGCAGCTAAAATCAGTAGCAAAGCACACATGTACTACACAGACTGAATCAAAGTAAACCTGTCTCCTGCAGTGCTGGGAGAGAGTTTGTGAGGGACTCTACTAGGAAAAGTGAGGAAGGAGTAACAATTGCTAAAAGAAAGTGCTAATCTATTTGCTAGATCTGTGCAGTGCAGACAGCCACAGCTAGCAACAGGACTGATAACAGTGGAACTTTCTGCTCGTTGGAATCTGGAGGACCTGAAAAATCTTGCTCTTAAGCTCTTTCATACAGTACCTTGGCAAGGTCCTGATGAAAGGTTTGTCCAGGGTCATTATGAAATCATTGTTAATGAAGGCATTAGGGCAGAATCTTCTTGTTCAGTGGTAGTTAAGCTGATAAGAACCTACTTCTTAATTTGTCTTTTACAGTCCTTTGTTTGGATCTAACCTGCATTTATAGCCCAGTGCTGTGATTTGTCTTCTTGTCTGAGAACCATTTGATTACCAAAAAGATAAGCAGCTCTTTCCTAGCATTCCTACATGAGATGCTTCAGTTCAAAATCACCACTAAGACATTATTTGTGAGCACCATTCCTCTCTGGTCTGTTGATATAATTCCACTTTTCTTCCAGAATAGATTTTTCTTCTTCACATGGCAAGGTGTAGAAGTCATCTTGGTGTTAAGCATGATTCAGCACTCACTGAGGAGCAGCCCTAGTGAAGGGCTTCTTGGGCTCTGACACACAGCCTCCCTTATTTAGCTGTCAGTGATTAAATTCACATCGAGAGAAATTGGTGAGAGATTGTAATGACTCTGAGAGTTGAAGAATTCAGCCATGTGTGGTATGGAAACTGGATGCAATTACATAATTTGGAGCTAAAATATGTGTTTTCTACTGTGTCTGTCTCAGCAAGCTCTGTCTGAGATGTTTATCTAATGCAGTAGTCTTTTCCTTTATTGTGATTGACTTTTGCCCTGGTCAGTCCCATCATGCTGGCTGCTATTTGTTTGTGAAGCAGAATGCACAGTACTTACATATATTGGCTGCTGTCTGTTAAACTTTCTATGTTTAGCTTAAATATTTAATAAGAAACTTAAATATGTTCTGACCCCTCTGGAAATACCAGTCTAGGGATAGATCAGTAATACTTATTGCAGATACCAAGCACTAGAAAATAATATTTTAGCTGATTTTTCCAATCAGATGATTCTTGTCTGCATGCTTGTTTTTTTCTGATCCAGACAGCTTGACAATGCTGTTGAGTTGTCCCAGTTTTACCTGTGAGATGTGGAGTATGAAAAGCAAAACTTGACAGTTAAAATGCTTCTGCTTTTCATGGAAAATAAAAGCTTCCGCTGTGTTCTTTGCTTTTACCCAGAGATCAGGGAAATTGCTACAAAGTGGAAATGTTTGTGTACGACAAATTAGGCCTTATTGGCATGAATCATGGATAATCTTAGTAATCTTCAAAAATATTATCTGAACAAAAGTCATATAAAGGGAATCACAGGACAGTGACCTCCCACTGGTATGTAAAGGCTAAAGCTCAGCAACAGGCAGCACCTCTTGCAACAAACCAAAGCCAAGACATTTGTTTATCATAGCAGGAAACATCCATCCTGAAGCAACAGCAAGCTTTGGGGACATTATTCACAGGGATATTTAGCTACAGAAAAAGAAATTGTTACATCATGTTGGATTTCTAGCAAGCCAACAATAAACCCTTCTGGAACTCAGCTTTCATTCCCAGTTGTGTGCTACTCTTGATTAGTGACCACCTCATCATACAAAGAAAGGCTTGAGAATGTGATGGACTTTGTAAATGGTATGAATACTACCCAAAGCTAAGAAACTGCACAGTGTTACTTACAGGAAACCTGGCAGATTTCAGCAGTACATTTGATCTGATTCATGGAGAAGGAAAAACATATTTTGACATTGCACTTGTAGCTATACTTGAATTTTTTTAAAAAAGAAAACATTCAAACTGTGGGAAGATGAAGCTAGATAAGTGAAAGTTGATGAAATTCATAAACTATCACATGGCATGGGTTTCCTTCTGGACTTAAAATGAAACTTGAAATTTGGACTGATGCTTCCAGGTTCTCTTTGCCTGCTGCTGCTTGTCAGAAGCCCAGTGGCAACCATTGCCTTAAAGTTACTGGCTGTCTTTAAAGTACCCTTGTAAAGTTTTCTTGGTAGTCAGTATAGAGTTCCTTCAAGCTCTTCAAATAAATTATCTGATGGTTGGAATAAACATCTTGCTCCAAGTGTGCCTGTTTTGTTCCCTGTGCTGAGAGAACAAGAGTTATTTCTGGAATGTGGCTGTCCCTCTTTAGGCTGCCATAATTTCTCCCCGGAGTCTCCCTTGGAGTACAAAATTAGTTGAAATTTTACCCTTGACCCCCTTCGGATTAGCAAAGAGCAAAATCCAACTTGTTTGGAGGACAAAACATAGCTGTTAGTGCAGTGCCTAAAGAGATTTGCAGTCACAAGTCAAACTGCCTTTCCAAGAATGTTCAAGAACATTTGTGAAACATAAAGCACTTGGTGCTTCTTAGTACCCTATCAGCCACTTCCAGATGCACAGGGGTTTGTGTTTCAGCTGGCAACCTGCTCTTAATAATGGATGCTTGGGCACCTCAAGCCCTACCATGAGCACAGGGCCACCACTCTGGAGAGCTAGTGCCCATCACACAAAGGGCCTGATGGTCCTCTCATCCCAGGAGAGGCTGGCAGCCACTGCCTCTAATGAGCTCTGTCATCCTCTGGGAACAAAACCCCAGCTAATAGCAGCCATTAGCACCTGTCAACACAACAGCTCATAATACAGGAGGATGTTTTATAGACAGATGCCCTTAATTACAGATGAGTTGCTAAGCTACAGGAGCGGAACCATTTCTGAGCCATGTCAAAGACACCACACTCATGTTCGCTGCAGAAGAAAAACTACTTCAGTTTACTGAGTATGTCTCAGTGCTGATCTACATGTTAATCACAACAGAAGAAACAAAAGTAATTTCCCCTCCTTGGGATAAGGATGCTGTATATCACAGGTTCTCATGCAGTAATTGCTATGGTAGATTAATAATGTAAGTGCTTAACAATACAGATTCACACTTCTGTTCTTATGTAAGTAACTACTTCAGCAGTGGCTGACGTACAAGCCATGCTGCTTCAGCACCAGAAACTGCAGTATTTCAGTGAGAAACAAGCAAATATTGCCACTGTCATTTTACTGTGTCACAAATCAGAATCAACAGTGTAAGTCAGTAGAGGAATGTGAAACTTTCCTGGTGGTCTCTGACAAAACTGGAGCTAATTCCTCATTTAACTCTTTCAGAAACTCAGTTGGTAAAGACTAAGATAAAGGGTTTGTGAAAGCATAGCACCACTACCAGTTCAAATACTCATCACACCTCTGCAGGAAAAATATATGTAAACACTAAGAATGCAACATATGCAAACAACTAAAGGGCAGGAAAGTGTTCTTCATGCTAGAGCCTCCTCTAGCTGGATATGGCAAATTGTCTGCTTTCCTGCAAATCTAAGCCAGTAAGAAATGAGAGCAAGGACTGCATGAAGAGCTCAGCAGTCCTTGGTCACTAAAGAAAAATCTTAAACTTGTAATGGGAAATGCTTCTCTGTAAAGCCCTCAGAGCTCAAGCTGAAGGCAGAGAGAGTCAAAGTCTCCCACTTGCACCACTGACCTTCACATTGCTGCTCTAAACTACCCAGTATCAAGGAAGAAACCAGTATGGGTGGTCTAATACAGAACTGCATACTCTAACATGCTTGGAGATTTACACTAGATGGGTTAGGAGCGATGCCACACACATCTAGCTGCCTGATGATAAGGATCTCTCATATCTCCAGATTGGAACTGCTGTAGTTGTAATCGCACCACGTAGTAAGTTCGCAGAATTAGTGCTATTTCAAGAGGATCTTTAAGCCTACATGCTGTAAAAATCTCATTAGAATGCCAGTGTTACTGCCTTAATTTCAAGGGGTCAGGCCTAGTTCAAGGTAAGCAGCAAAAGCACCCACTTTTTGGGAAAAAAAGCTGGGATATGACAGTAGGAGTTTGTTTTATTCAAACCATTTTTGGCTGTGCCCTGGTGAGGATCTCTTCACAATTACATGCTGATTCCTGCCTGAGCAGTGCAGATGCCAATCAGGAGGGTAGGAGACACCTTTGTATCTGCAGCAGAAAAGGCACATGTACTGAGCAGACTGAGCCTGACTCTCAATATTGGGTCTGCAAGGGCTGAGTAGAAAAGAGAAAGCCCATGACTTATATACTACGGTTAAGGGTATAATTCATTGGGTCCTATTATGAACATTTGTGTGCTTGCTGGAGATGAAGTAGGTGTAGAATTCCTTAACAAGTATTTCCACCCTGGCTTACTGGTACTTTTGGAAATACCATCACTCCTAACTACTCTCAACACATTGGAGACACTCTTACAGGGTTTAGCAAGCTGTTGTCTATCTCCAGAATGATCAGGGTTAGGTGGAGGACTGTCTTCTGAATTCCCTTAGGAGTACGTCCCTGCAACCTGTTTCCCATCAGACCATGTAATAGCATGCAGCTTCATTTCTGGTTTTTTACTGAGGAAATATCATTCTGGGTCTCTCAAAAGGGCTGTTGTTCATTATCTTTCAGGGTACTGCAAATAATCACCAGCACGTTTTTCTGGGCTTGTATTGTTCCAATGAACATATTTAAAAAAAAAAGGAAAAAACTTCATTCATATGACTGGTAGGAATGAAGATGTTAAGGTGCATTTGTTTTGTCTGCATTTGTTTAGTTGGCTGCTCAGAGTTCAGTGTTTTCCAGCAGAATCCATTGTTAATCCTGTCAATAAGACAACAACATACTACAAGAATCACCCCACACCATTAAATCTGTGCTGGAGGGAGTCTGCCTTGTATTCTTTTGGACAAGCAACATCTGAGGGCAATTAAGTAATCTGAAAATCTGTCCCTGAGTTTGGAGAAATCTCCTTCTGAGAGATATATTAGCTGCTTTGTGTAGAGCTTACACAATGTGCAGGTGGCTCCTAAAATCCAGTGCTTCTTCACTGCCACTATCGTGCTGTGGTTTGGGTGACTGTGAGCAAAGGAAGGGCTGCAGCTGTCTTGCTCCTATGCCATTCCTTGTAAATAGATAAATTTAGTTAAGTAATAAAGTAATTTAGAAGAAGCGTGTTAGTAAATAAAACAATTCAGGGGATTTAATGAGCAAAGCACAGCAGCAAATTAAATATGCCTTGCCCAAAGTCATCAGGCTTAAATTATGAGAAAGAGATAGTGCCCTTTTCATATGAAAAGGCAAGGAACAGACATTGCTCTCTGGCATGAGCCCTTGCAGTCCTTCTAATTTGAGCAGGGTTGTCCAGCACAAGTGAAGAGGAAGGACTTTGTCTAAGGTAGAGCCTGAGAATCTGTGATCTTTCTTTCTGTGGATGCAGCTACCAGCAAACAGAAGGGATAAATTTAAAACGAATGACCAAGCTCACAGCAAGCCATTGACAAAATAAACACTCCAGGGACTAACCTGAAATCAATAACTCTCCACATAAGCAAAGAAACAGATGGCATCTCAATCAATTGCAATGTACTTTGAGATGTTTGCTTATCATTTGAAGGGCAGAGAGATAGGATTGTGGGGATCTTAATATATTTATTTAGGCAGACCTCTGAAATGTTGGCTGTGCTAACAGCTGAGCTTCAATATGTTGGCTTACACAAGATGAGCTCAGTTCAGCCATGACATACATGTGGGGAGAGCCCTTCCAGAAGGTCTCCCAGATGACTAAATGGGTTAAAGGCCTCTCTGCAGGGAGATACTTCATTCTTAACAAGGAAGCATTGAGACTAAATGTAGGGTTAGATGTTCGGTTCCATCAGTTTGCTAAAAGTGGCTCACATCCTTTTGGGCATGATGGGACTAACCCCTGTCCTCCACATATCACCCTTTGTATGTGGTGGGGAATGTAGAGCTCACAAGCAAAGGCTGAAGTCAGCATAGATGAGCAAGTCTGCAAGGTGCCTGATGGTGCTGATGGTTGTAGTGTTGTTCACATGTCTCCAATTCCCACTTGATCTCTAGTCTTTATCATTTCAACTTCCTCCTTAAAATAAAGGTCCTAGGAAACGGCCAGTGGGAGGAAATGACCAGTAGGAGGCTGGCTTGTGCTCTTAAGTGTTCATGCATCCTAGGAGGCTTAGCTTTCAGCAAGGAAAAGTAATGATCAGAAGGACTGTCATATCAGAGACAAACAGTGCCTGTGCACAGTTGTGGGCTCCTGTATTTGGGACTATCAGCTGAAACATTCTTATTTCTCTCCTCTCTGAGCAGGTTTTCATATGAAATCCCTTATCAGCTGGTCTGTGCCAGCCTAAGCAGGCAGAACTCCTCAGGAGAGAGTGTTTCCAAACATCCAAGGCTAGAAATCAGCTGTAAGAAATAAGGTCTGTGGATATGTTTAATGAAAGGACTTCTTGCAGAAGCCCACGAAACAGATTTGCAGCTCCATTGCTTGGGCTTAGATTTGGAGAAATAATGGATCAGGAACAGCCCTAAAAATCCCTGTGGTGAGGAACAGTTGGGCTCATGAACTCAGTATTTTCACACTGCTTCACACACCAGCCAGGGCCTGTTTTGACTGTAGTTGTAGAAATGTGTATGTATCGATCTGCCACAATGTTCTGTACACACAAACCCCTGCTGCTCATTCAGGCAGGAACCAAATCCTGACCCTCTTCCCACTTCTAGCACAGGCCATTTGATGCAGCTCAGGTTTTCTCAGTTAACACAAAAAGTGTTAATGATGAAGTCATTCAGCAGGCATAGTTTCCAGCTTCCTGAGAAACTAGAATGTAATCCTTTTTTTTCTCCTTTATTAGGGCAGCACAAGCATTTATTATTCTTTCCCTGAAGAAAGGACAGGGCAGAGGTGATTAAAGCTGAATTTTCAGGCAGCAGTACCAGACTCCAAGCAGCAACCCAGACAGATCAGTCGCCTCAATAAATAAACTGTCTGCAGACAGGACAGTTGTTGTCTCACACCAGGCAGTGCCGAAGAGAAGATTGAGGAGTGTATTTGCCATACGGACCTCACATCATCTGAACTAAACTTTGACAGCAATTAAAAATAACCCTGAGGAATCTAATCCCCCTGGGACTGTATTTTGGCAGCAAATGCAAGATGAGGCACTGTGTGTGTGACAAGAACTGCGTGTTGTGGGGATGACATGGTGGTTCCTGCCATAGAGGGGTAATGTGGTGGTGGCTCCTGCTGGAGACATTGGGAGAACTTCTGCTCCAGTAGAAGACAGAATTTCATCCTTTAGCAAGATTGCCTTATTCCTGAGTGGTGGTGAGCCTGGAGCCCCTTGGTTTTGTCACCAGTTGTACCACTTCACATGAGATTTCCTCCCCTACTCCATTGCTTGTTCACAGTCTGGTGACGTCCCCCTAAAGCTAGTCACATTTTGCTCTTCTCACTCTTTTGGGTATCTTGTTATCACCAGCAAATGCTGACACTCTGCTGCTCACTGATTTCTCCAGGTCATTAAGGTGTTGAATGGTCCCCATCCCAGCAAAGACTCCAAAGGGTGGGCTGGAGATCATCTCACCCTAAGAACTGACCATTGCCCTCTGCCTTCTCTTTTCTACTTGCTATCAACTACCAGACCATATGACAGGACCTTTCTTTGTCCTCTGTTCTCCCAATTTTCTTAAACCTTTTTATAAGAATTTTATAAAAAAGCCTTTGGAAATCCAAGCAGACTTTATCAATTGGATCAGCTTTGGTCCATGTGCTAGTTGACCCTTTTGAAGATCTCCAGAAGGCTGACGGGCAGCCTTCTGCTCAGGGCAAACACATTAACTCTTCTCCAGCACATCATGTTTACTTAGGTGCCCACTCATTTCCATCGGAACAGAAGATTTTGGCAGGGTATGGAAGGAAGGAAAGAAAGAAAAAAGTATATGGGAGTTTCTCCCATTGCAGCCCTTCTTCCTTCTCGGAGAGGAACCGCGTATCTCCCCTGAGCACGCTCTGGTCTCGCTGCAGCCCCGGAAATTGCTTAAATCATTCTGGAAAGTGTCAGCGCAAGTTTTTCATTGCAAGAGTGTCCTCTAGTGGCGACCTAGAGCTCGCTCTCTGTCCTTGATGCGTCTCTGTAAACAAAGGATCCCAAACCTCACTTACAGGCATCGGAGATAGTGCCCTTCCATGAGCCATCGCCATTGACCAAGGTGGTGACACCTTTGCGATGGGAGTAGCAATAAGGAAAAAAGACAGGGAACAGTAGTTATAGAAGTTGTCCGATGCTTTGAAAAAAAAAAAGGACAAGTTATTTTAACACTTCTCAAATAGGTCTCAGATTTCAGCACCGTTATAAAAAGTTCCTTTCTGATTATTTCTTTCAAATTCTGCACACTTGATTCCTGGGAAGAAAGCCCAGAGAAAAGTCTGCCATTGGCTGTCACTGAATAGTTTCTTGACGCCAAAATGTGTCACATCTGCAGGATGCTATAGCAGGAATCCAGATCATCTTGTGAAGGAGGAACTCCCACTAAGGTAAGCATAGTTAATGTGGAAAGAATTCACTAAAGGAAAGGATGGCTGGTGAACCCATGGGGAGCACTCCAGGGCAAAGAAAGGTGCCAGGCCAACTCCATCCCACAGCCTTTCCTGTGCATACTGCTTCACCTTCTGATCATGCAACCAGAAGACATTGCACCAGGGTCAGATAATCAGATCAGAGTTTCATTGCTCTGAAGCTACCTGGCTCAGGTAGAAGTCCTCAGGAGCAATGATTGGAGTAATTTATGACCCTTTTTATTTTATGCTGATACTGATACTTGCAGAATGGTAGAAACTCTTCATGTGGGCTGTTAGCATCACTGAAGGCATAGTCCTCCAGGGTATTTGGAGGGCAAGTACTACTGGGCATCTTCAAGGGGCTTGGGGGGACTTTGGTTTTATTTGCAATGTCAACTCCAAGAAGTGATGTGAGAGTGGGAATTGCCTTGTTACTGGAAAGGGAGGACAGTAAAACCCATGGCCAGGGCAGGCAGGCTGAAGAGTGTTGCTTTTCCTCCAGAGGACCTCTCTGAAGCTATTTTCCACTGACCTCAGGAGGCTGACCTTGGAGTGGTGCCAGTGGATGAGTTCAGGTGGAACGAGGTAAAAGCTGCCTTTTCCAACAGAATATGGATGATTTGTCTACACTGATTTTTGTTAGTTCCTTCAAGCTGAAATGGCTTTCAGGGAAAATGCTGATTTTCTTCTTCTTCTTTTTTTTTTCCTCTTTAATCAGAGCAAATTCTATCCTACTTTCTACCTTTTCAGCTCTTTCTCCTTGAATATTTTTAATACCCCTCCATATCCACCTGAGAGAGGGCAGAGATACAGTTCATACCTGCAAATGTTGTGCTTTCACTCTGATTGCTTTTGCCTTGGGGCCTAGCCCAGGATTAGAGAGGCTGGAGCATCCCTCAGGTTATCAGGGAGAGCCAAAATCAGCCTCTCTGCCTCATTTGCAAAGTGTTATAATGGCTTGGTCTCACAGTCCAAAAGTGATACTCTGCAACAGGCATCTAAGGGCTTCATCTAAATTTCCTTCAAAAATCCCTAAATGAAGCTGTCCTAAATTAGACCCTTTAATATGACAGGGCCCATGAAAATTGAATTTTCCCAGTTGTTGGCTCCTCCTGAATTTGGGAGCGTGCTAATTTTTTAGAGCAGCCAGCTAGTTTCCTCTGATGATTAAAAAAAAAAACAAAACAAAAAAACAGCAGTGCCTGCCTTTCCAAGGCTTGTGTGGGACTCACCATCAAGAAATTAAACACAGTAGGAAATTCCATGAAAGAGTTAGAAAACAAATGATTGATACAATCTCTCCCTCCCTCCCGGCTCTGTGATCTGCTTTTAGAATGATTATTAAACACAGCAAAATTCATTTGGTGCTGTAACATGAACAAGACAAATTACAGTCTCTGGAGCTCAGTTAATTGCTAAAGAACATACTGACCCTCTGCGGGTTCATCAGTTATGGTAACTAATGAAGAGAAGTGTGAGCTGTGCTGTATTGTTCTATGGCAGGACTGGCAGAGGCAGGTCCACCTCAGACTGAGTCTCTGTGGTAAATGGTGCAAAATTAAGGGTCTGCACCACCTCACTGGGCAAAATAAAAGGATGTTGATGTCCAATACCCATTGAAGGAATAGGCAGTTCAATGATCAAACTCCCATCCTTGGTTTGCCACAGCTGCCCTGAAGGGTCTTGCAAATTCCACTTAATGAGGTGAGATTCATCTCACCTAACATAAAAAATACAAATTTGCCACTAGCTTCACAAGCACCCAGCAAACCCCACTGCCATTTTTCATACCCTTGGCCAGCAGCAGCAGCAGCTGCAGCTGCTCTGACAGTTTCTCACCTTCCAGAAGACTTCCAAGTGTGTTCTCAAATCTCATGGCGAGTTGTCCTTGAAGGGTCCCAAGGTTACAGTAAAAATCTCTGGATAATATACAGGGATGGCATTTTCAGGCCATATTCAGGTGAAAATTTTGAATTTTTTTGAAGTCATCACTGATCTGGAAGTTTGCAATTTGCAGATGTACTCTCGATGCTCATTGGCATCACAGGAGTCATGATAAATTCATGAGTGCTGACAATGCTGCATGCAATTTCATGAACTGCATTGGTTTGTTTTCATCAAAACATGCTCAAAGTATTTTTTTACCTTCTTCTCCATCCTATTGTATTAGACCAAGATGTAAAATTATTAATAGAATAGTTGATTAATTTTATGATATTTCATTATTCAATTATTTCCTCCATTATTCTTCCACATTAAATCTGAATAATTTATTCAGTGAATTTTGCAAGCAAAATGTTCAGTGCATAATCTTCTCCTTTGTTAATATTCTCCCAGTTCTAATTGTCCATGAGAACTTGATCTAATGCTCTACAGAAGAGCAACCTGGAGACAAAAGGCCCAACACAGCACTGTGCTGAGCACAACTGCAGGTGATTGTTCCCCATTTAGGCTCTCAATTTGGCTGGGTAGCCAAAACAAGGAGACAACAGGCTGTACCTGGCACAGGAGGCAGTAGTAGCTCCCGCTACACATACTCAGGCTGGGTATGTGGCACAAAGCCTTGAGAATAGCAGAGTAGGAAGGGGCAGATGTGCACAACTTCCTTCTCTCAACATCTCCCTGTTACCTTGTACTAAGGACTCACAGCCCAGGGACAGGGGGAGGAGGGGGGAAGCATCAAAATGAGAGAAAAACAACTTTCCCACTTGTGTATCATATCTGTGCACACACTGCACATTGGGTACAGCTCCCAGCCCACATAGGGATCTGAGCTTGTGCCTGATCACTGAGCTCCCATGTTGGTTGTTGGTGGACTAGAATTCCCCCACAACTGGCACCATTTGTGCCCTGGCACCAGAGATACCATCTTGTGTTTGTGGAGCTGCTGGAGTCTGCATCTTGGATTCTCCTACACCATGGGCATGCATGGCCTGACTCATGGGCATCCTGTGGAGGGTGAAAAAAGACCAGCTCGGGGTGTGATGGACCACAACATACCTCCTGCATGTACAGACTTGGGTCCACTGAACACTTTCTGTCTATATCATACCTAAGTCCTTTCCTATGGAAAGCGGAATGTACAAGCATGAGGTAGTGACATTGTTAAAGACAAGTTTAGCACCATCTGTGTTTGGTTCCCTGTCAGCTTGGTGGCTGCCCAAAGACCCCTATAATCAGCCATGAGACACTAGCTCCTTCTGCTGGTCATTCTCAGTGTCAGGATGGACTAAGCTCTCAATAGATAGAGTCTGTCCTGCACAAGGAGCCTCTGTAAAGAACTGGTGACCAAACTTTGAGAAGGCAGGAGTCAGACCAAAATGCTACCCCATGATTAATAACATTCATGACTTCTTCACAAACAAGCAGATCAAGTTTTAGCTTCAGTGAACATTTGTTTCCAGTTTTCTGTTGTGCACTTTTTGAAAAGGCCCTCACTGACTGGTGTCTGCTGGCAGTGACCAGTTTGCTTGGAGGACTTCCAGACTGGAGAGTGCGGGTGAGCAAGGAATGAGATGAAAAGGGTGAGAGACTGACAGCTCACGGGCTGCTTCCTCACATCAGTGAATGAAATGTTTTCAAATGTCAAAGTATAACATAGTAAATAAGGAACTTTTAAGACAGAGTAACCTTTTGAGCAAAATTTCAGGGTACTTCTGGAATTCACCATCATTTCCATGAAAGCCTTAGCCACTGTTAGGATGTTTTTAGCAAATAAGGCAAACTCTCATGATTTTCTAAATGAAAACCATGAGCAAACTGAGTCCTTTTGTTTCCACTGAAAACCATTGACCAGCCAGTCACCTTGACTGGTTGTTCAGCTCAGCTGTCTGTGCTGTTTTGTAGACAATATCCACTTAAAATGGGACACAGTTACTCCATGTTAAGAGATTGCCACAGCCAAGATGAACTCAGTGTTGGCATCTTAACTCTTATAATTCAGGGAACAACATTTTTCCTGGCTTAGCCAATAAATTAGTGGTAGAAATAGAGGTAACATAAAGAGGTAAAAATAGAGTTACAAATGCAAGTTTTCCATGGTAAAAGCTAATAACTATTATTTTCTAAAATAACATATTAGTGCTTACCAGCTCAGCAGAAACATATGAACTGTATCAACCCATTGCAGGGCTCCCACCAATCCACATGAATGGAGATTTTCCTACCCACTTGGGCAAAAATCTCCCGAAATAGACATGCTTCAAACCGCCTGGAGTTAGTGATGCTGGAGACACAAAGAATAATGGGGCTACAGTGAAACCCAAATGCTCTGACAACCCGAGCAGCTGAGTCACTGGTTGGAAATGTCCATGCCAAATCTTGGGTGTGAAGGCAATAACAGCTTCAGACTCTGCTCTCCACCGAGGGGAATGTCACTCGGAGACTTTGCTGGACTACAGCCACATTATCCCTTGGTGGTTTGTGGTTTGTAATGGCCATTTGAAGAGACCAATAAAGCCCAGCCTGGAGCCTGTATCTCTCCAGGGAACTCTAGTTTCTGCCTGGGGTTGTCTGACTGAGCTGTAGCTGATGCCCCCTCAGCCCTAAGCTCCACAGGGACAAGCTGGAAAACTTCATTCATAAAGGTTTGCTTGGTTAGGCGGAAATAGTCAGTGAGTGTGCTCCATTGATGTTTGCAGCACTGGAGATCCTGGAAGGGATGAAGAAAAGGGGCAGGGGCAGGAGACCAATGGTCACATGCCCCAAAAGTGGACAACATCGTGGTTTTCCAGTCCTGTGGAAGACTTGTCAGAGTGAAGGGCAGTGTGGAGGGCATTGTGAAGTGGTTGGACTTCCACTTCCTCCTGCCATTTGCAATGTAAAGATCTGATCAAGGGAAGAACACTCATTTGAAGATTTCACACATTGTCCTTGTCAAAACTGAAGTATTAGGATAGCAATCAAATACCTCCAGCCCATACACTAGAGGCACCCTGAAATATTGAATTGAGTTCCCTGAGTAGGAAGCCTTGTATTTTTAGGAATCATTAAGAAAAATGAAGTGGAGATTAAAAATATTTTCCATGCAACACAGAAAGCACCTTAATTCTGGCCTTGCTGTAGGAACTGAGCAGAGGACCCAGTGGCTGAGCAAGGAGCATATGATGTAGCAAGGTATTTGTAGTAGTTTTCAGATGGGGATGTCACCTGTGAAAGCATTACCTCTGAAAAATAACTTTCTTACCCAAGTTTATGCATGGAGCTCATAAAAGGGGAAAAGCTCAGAAAATAAATTAGGGAGAGGTTTTTGGTTTTTTTTAAAATAATTATTTAATGTGTGGGAAAAGTGTGACACTGCTGTAATAATAATGTCTAATGAGTATTATGACACAAGGATACCAAAAGAAAATAATAACTTTAAAATCTGAAATAATAAAGCAGAAAACAGACTTGATACTTACTTAATAGTGCAGAGAACTTTGGAATCTACCTGGTACTTTGGAACCATTAATTAAAACAAGGAGGATTTGCAGGATATATAATTGCAGTTAATGGTTGATTTTCCTGAGAGACATGGATCTGGGAATAGAAATAGCAAGTTCCTTGTGCAAAGGGCAGCTGATTTGCTTGTGAACAGAAGAGAAGCTGCTGATGAAGTGTTTGTTGATGGACAGGTAGTATGTTCTTGTGACAGAGTGATGTAAACAGCTCTGTGCCAGCAGCAATGCCAGTGAGAGTTTTAGGAAAATTTAAGGGAAAAGGTGACCTGTGAAGGTGAAGTGCTAGCACCGAACATACATCTCTGTGGAGGATGGAAAAACCTCCTCTCTTACCAAAGATGTCCTTTCAGCAAGCACCTAGATTTGGAGTGGGCTCCCCATGCTGGGGCTGGTCCCAGTACATGCAGTGATTTGCTGCCCAGTGTGACAGGGTGAAGCCATCAAGAGTAGCAAGCTCGTGTTCAGATTCATTCCTGCTCAGCTCTTGGAAATGTCACAGAAGAAAATCCTTTCCAGACTGTCATTTTAAGTATGCTGGTATCCACAACTGAGATGAAAATGGGAGGTAATGCTGAACCAGGTTAGAGGCACAGGGGGCTGGGCAACAGACCTGAGCCAAACTGCTGGGCTCCAAGGGCCAGGCACCATGTGGCACCCAGAGGGACAAGTCTGCACTGGCTCTTGTGTTCTTTATGATATGGTAATAATATTAATGTAACAATCAAAGCAGTAGATCAGATAAAAGCCTGCAAGAGTCAATAAAATGATCTTTCATTTGGAGTTAGCTACAGCTGTTCTCTAAATCCCAGTGTACAGAGACTGCTTGGATTTTGGTCTCAAGAAGAAGAAAAAATGTTTCTTGATATCCATCAAAATTCATCCATTTAAAATTGGTTCTCTCTCATGCAAAAGCCAGACATTTGAGTGAAAATAGAGCTTTGATTTGATTTTCCAAAGTGCATGCATATACTTTCCATTGTTCTTTAAAATAAGAAGGTACAGCTTGCTTTGTTTCACCTGCACTGTCTGCAGCTGTATTTTTTGAAAAAAAACCCAGTATGTCTTTTTACCTGTTGTCAGACCGGGCTCTATATGTTTGGGATCTTTACCCCACCAGATCTATTCACAGTTGTCCATAAAGCTCTGTTCTTGTGATACCATTGCTCTTTAGAGATCCTTTCCTTCCCTAAAGTTTACTCTGCTGTTTAATTTATAAAGATCAATCACTTCTCTGCCAGCCTGACTTCACAAGCCAAGCTTTTCATCTCCTCCTGGAGAACAGGCTCTTCCCGCCCCTCTGCTGCACTTGCTCCAATTTCAACTCACCTTTTTGAACCACAGCTGTACATGGTGTTTCAGATGAGGTTTGATCAACAGCTTGTGCTGCACAACCTCCTGTGGAAATGCTTTGTCTGTCATTGCCTGGTACCTTCCCGAGTTTTCAGTTACATCATAATAGCAACACAATGACTGTATTTGAGTATTTCTCTACATCTCTTGCTTCCAGCTGGAAGCTCTATAATAGACCAAAATTCTAGTCCCAATCCCACAAATACATGAACTAAAGGCTGACTTTGGAATTTCATTACATTTTATTGCTCCACTCCTCAAAGTCACCAAATTCTCCAGATCCTCCATTGAACCATCCTTACCTTCCTGATCTGTTTCAGAAACAGTTTCATGACTTCATTCCTGCTTCTTCTGCCAAGGGAGATCAATTTGATCTGCTCCAAGGTTGAGTCCGAAATCTCAGCCCTCCCCTCCCCAAGCCTGACAGCTCTCCTTTCAGCACAATGTGTGTGTGTGTTTTTTCAACTAAGTCTTTTAGCTCCTTACAATTCTTGCACTAATCCTCATCTTTCCCAGCTTAAATAATAATTTCCCAGGAGGCACTGTATCAAATACTTCACTGAAGGCCCTGCAGATGAGATCTGCATTTCCTTCACCAGAGTGTCTGGTATCTAATTTAAAGAGGATATGGGGTTAGTCTGTCTTGAACTGTCTTGGACAAAAAGATGCCCTTTTCCCCCACTAGACTCTACTTTCACACCTCTCACCTTTCTTTTGAAATTTATTTTAAACCTCTGTATTCCATGGGGGTTCTGCAGTTTCTGTACCACCTTGTTCAGTTCAGCACAGAAATTCAGTGCTCTGATTCAAGGCTCTTGCCTCAGGCATGGAAATGTCCACTTCAAAACTCTCATTCATCAGCCTTTTCTAATCAAAAGTTCATCTATTAGAGTGGAGCTGTTACACCTCATNAAGCATCTCTGAATGTATGATAAATTCTGAATTAAATAACTTCTGAAATTGTAGTAGCTTGTGATTTGAAGTATTAGAAGAATTTACCAGTACTTGGTCTTTTACATTTCCGACTAATTTGACTAGAGTGGAGCTGTTACACCTCATTATTTCAACCTTACTGTCTGGTAGCCCCACATCTTTCCTCATCCTTCTATTATTTTAAATTAGGATCCAACAACATCACCCCACAGCACATTCCTCCTCTGCTGTTTGCTCTACTCGCCTCTACCATGCATCCATGCAGTTCAGTCTATGTCCACTTGACTTCCCTTAAGTAGTTTTCTTAGCTTGTTCAAACTTGTTCTCTTTGAAACTGAAATGCTGCTTATAGGTTGAGGGTTTTTTTCCCTTTCCCTTTAATTAAAACCAATAAAATCCTGATCACAAAATTCAAGGTTATTAATTTTCTGTAACAAGCTCCTCTATAGTCTTCATCCTTTAACAAAACCACATCTAAAACAGCATCCACCTCTCATTGTTTCCATGACTAATTGATGAAGAAAGTGGTCACTGTTCCGCCCAGAAATGCGTTCCTCCTTCTATTAATAGGATCACGTATCCCTCAATCTATAGCCTGTAAGATGATGCTTACTGCTGTATACTTCCTTCTGGACTTTTCAGGACTCAGACTGAGATCTGTAATTCTCTTTGCAGTGAATCTTAAATGAGTTTTATACTGACTTTAGCTATGTAGGAACACAGGTTTAAGGAGATCTACAAGATCTACAATTGCTATGCGATTGCAGTTCATGTTAGAAAACCACTGAAAAGCATGTTCAGATGTACTCAAATAACTAGTCTCTGTACTGCAGCTTTGCAATGAGATGGATGGTTACAAATGAGCTCATTCACTGAGAAAATTCATTGATCAATAGATTTGAAAAATTATAAACCATCATTTCAGACTCTGAAATGAGCAATCATTTTCCAGTAGAGTGGTTAAACTAAACATGCCCATATTGTCTCATGTTGGACATAGTCTCTAGGAGAACAAAGAGCATGCTAGTACAAGAGGGGTGGTACATGCAGCCAGGCAGGAATTAGCCGCTGGCCTGGGCTGCCATTGTGTCTCTGAATATGACATTTAATAGCAGCAGTACCAGAGGAAGATAAAGTTCAGGTAGACTGACCATGACTGTGTAATTTTAATAGACTCCTAATTTTGGTTTTCCCGGCTCAACAGTATTTTAAACCACACTTTAACTTTGCAGTCAATGGTGATTTTCTGTAGCTGCAGAATGCAAAACAGAATTAGATTATTATTCCATGTTTACTGAGCCTTGCGGTCCCAGAACCACAAAGCAGGGACCAAATACAACTTTGTCATAGGATGTCATCTGCCTATTTCCATATTTTCTGAGAAAAGAACAATTATTTGAGGCAGCTGGTGTGACAGTCTCCCCACAAAGGGCTCAGCAGCTGGATGTGCTGGGATCTTATCCAAAGGGTGCTGTGATGGGCACTTCCACAGGTGATGCTTACCCATCATCCTGCACAGTGGTACCTGCAGAAGCCAGATGAACCCACAACACCTAGAAAATGCTTTGCTTTTTGAAATCTGTGATTGCCTTTGGACCACTAGAGGGAGGTGACTGTGTTGATGGGAGCTCCGGAGCCCAGCGAGCGCTGCGACTTTAAAGCTTTTGTAGATAACACGAAAACATCAAAAAGGAACTTGAATCCATGTTACTGGGCTGACAAATGGCAAATGAAATGTAAAATAAAAGCTGTCAACTAACAAATGTGCTGCTGAGGGTATGGAGAGCTATCGAAGGAGTCAGGAGGGAGGAGAAGGCTGTGAGTGCAGCAATGTTGTGAGGTGAAGGTGGGGAAGGAGCTGGGTGGATTCATGCAGCTGAGAAGGGATATGGATTTGATGTCAAAATTCAGAAAAAGGGGCAAATCCCCAGAAACTGCTCTGCAAATTCCATACTCTGTCAAGTGTCTGGTTTTGAATGTTGAGCATCGTCCAAAGACTGGTTTTTTTCCTACCTGCATCCCCAAGACTCCGGAGCAAAGCTGTCCCCCAGGGCTGTTGGGTGGGCTTGTGGGGTAGCACAGGGGCTTTGAGATGGTTATGGGACTGTGTCAACTTATGGGAGCAAGTGGGCTGCTGTCCTAAGTCTGGTTCGTTCTCAGTTTGGGGTGGAGAGGGAACCAGAGAACTTAATCTGGCTGTATATGCAGGAAAATTACTTGGGCAATTGAATTTCTACAAATATCCAAAGCAGCAAAACTGAGAATAAAGAAAAAGAGGGTTGTGGTGAGATTGGCCAAGGGGAAGACATGTGGAGAACAAGTCCCACATTTCAAAACTGCTGTGGGGAAAGAATTTTCAGCTGTGGCATCTGCCCCTTAATTTCATCAAATTGCACATATTCAAATGAATCTACCTGTTTGTGGGCATAGCACCTTCTGGCACGGGACAGCATCACTGTCCCTGCCCCATGTGTGTGAGATGCAGGAGGAGAAACACGGTGCTGCTGCCACGTGCTGCCTGCCACATCCATCCCAGCACCCAGCCTCTACTTGTCTGTCACTTTGTTATGGGGAATGTACGGCAATTAGTAGCTCAGGCTTTTGACTGTTTCCTGGTTTTTACTTTTTCTTTCATATATTATTCATTTTTCCTACATGTATTAGATGTTTGCAAGTCGTCCTGCTTTGAGCTGCAAAGAGAGCTTTGGGCTTGAAATGCTTGATGGTGATGACATCTTGGATTTTTTATGCTAGTGTTTGCTGGAGCAATTTTGTGTATGATAGTGGAATTGATAAGCCTGCAAGAAGAGAGTGGAATCTGTGAATCAAGCTCTATCACTGCTATGGGTGCTCCTGGCTCCCACCAGTCCTGGAGGATGCTCCTGACCCTCCCTATGACCAGGCTCCAGCTCATCCCAGGCCAGGTCTGCCCAAGGAGTTTAGGATGCTGTGAAAAAATGAGGCTTAATTTTTTAAGATGATTAGGTAGGGGTTTACATACTTTCTGCAAGGTATCTGCCCTAAAAAGGTGCCCATAATGCAAAACACCCAACTCATCTTCACTCAAAACAGAATGACATTCAATGTCATTGAATTAATTTGTTGATTATTTCTTAGAGATATTTCTCACTTCTGCAAAATTCTTATGTCTATTCCTAAAGGATTCATTCATAAAAATAGATAAATTATTTTAGCAAATTAGCTTGTGCTAATTCACCCTGTAGTTTTTCCTGAACCTCCATGTGAACATTCATTTCCATCAGCACCCAAAATTAGCTTCTGTCAGGTGCTGGGGTGAAGTATTTCCTGGAGGAGGTTGTCAGGACAGGCAGTGTGTCCAGACAGAATGGCTGAGCTTATTTCCAGACTCAAATAAGATGGTATCAGAAGGAATATTAACAGCACAGACTCCAATATAACTTTTATTTGGAAACTGCCAGGCAGTGATTTAAAAATGCAGCTTCTAAAAAATGCCTTTCAGCACTTAAATGATGATTTTAAATTCAGATCACACATCAATAACGTCCTTTGAACACAGGACCTGGCATTTATTTCACCTGGAGTTGCAAGTGCTGGGCTTTTGTGAAAATAAGGTCTCAAGAGTAGAGCTGTCCACAGTCCTATTAAAAATTCTTGCTTTTAAATTTTTTGACACATAATACAAGAATTTTGAAGGGTCTGCCATTAGTGCTAGACATATTGGATAGCCCTTTGCAACCTGATTATGCCCCAAACATCAACATCCTGTTGTTTCTAACAGAGATTGTCAGAGAACAGAAGATTTGTCCAAAAATTCTGATGAAGAAACATGTGGACAGGGGTAATTCTTGTTTTTGTCAGAATAAAAAACCACCAAATTTCAGCAGATTTTAGACAAAGAATAGGAAATCAGAAAAGAATAACTTCTTTTTTTTCTGAAGAATCAAACAAGATTGCTGCAAATGATCCTTTCAGTGTTTAATTCAACCAAGCCAGAAAAAGAATCTTCAAGTATTTTTCTTCAATATTAGCACTGGTGGTGTATTTTGCTCTTCTAACCATCCTTGTGTAGTACTGGAAGCGCTGATTTATCTATTTATTATTTTTGTAGCATCATTTTTTAACCAAATTAAATGAGTGGGTTTGTCCACTCTTTCTAAGATTCACTCTTACTAAGAATTTGGTTAATAGGCTCAATTCTGGTGGATGCTCTTGTGTCCTAAAAACCTCCTCCAGAACAAATTGGTCCCTGGGAAGAGGTATGGAGAAATCTAACAAGTCTTGTGAGATCCAGCTTGGAATATGTGTCAAGCTCTGTATCCTTCAGCACAGGAAGGGCATGGACTTGTTGGTGCAGGTCCAGAGGAGACAATAAGAATGATCAGGGGGCTGAAGTGCCTCTGCCATGATAACAGGCTGAGAGAGTAGGTCCTGTTCAGCCTGGAGAAGAGAAGGCTCCAGGGAGACATTATAGTGGCCTCCCAGTACCTGAAGGGGCCTCAAAGAAACTTGTGGAGGGACTGATTGCACGGGCATGGAGCAATA
Organism: Turnix velox; assembly: GCA_013400935.1. NCBI lineage: Eukaryota > Metazoa > Chordata > Aves > Charadriiformes > Turnicidae > Turnix > Turnix velox. Next base: position 62,360 of record VZTY01016464.1, on the reverse strand, counting down.
GGACAAGTGGGAGTGGTTTGAAACCAAGACACAGCAGGTTTAGACTAGATGCTGGGAAGAAGTTCTTCATACTAAGAGTGGTGAGAGATTTGAATATGTTGCCCAGTGAGGTGGTAGAAGCCCCATCCCTGGAGATAATCAAGGCCAGCCTTAATAAGGCTCTGAGCAGCCCCATCTAGTGCAAGATGTCTTCTCAACACAAAGGGGCTGTACTAGATGCCCTTTGAAGATCCCTTCCAATTCAATGATTCTATGTAGTTGGTCCATATGCACTGATTATAGAAATGTCCACAAGGACTTTGCTTTGGTCAGATCTACCATGAAGGAATTATTTCTTCTGAGTGGATCAAATCCTGCCATACAGGATGGACTGAGATGCAAGATTCAGGCCTATTGGCTGACCAACCAGCTGCTGCTTGAAGGCAGGTTTGGGAGCAGCAAACACCAGAGATTTTTGAGGGAAATCAGTTTTGTATCTATCACTTGTCCAGATGCATTTCATTACTGTTGCTTTGTAGCTGTGCAGGAATTTTAAGCAGAATAGAGACTGGAAGGACCTGGCAGTGATAATTAATGTGGGAGCTGGGATTCATCTGTGTGAGAAAACAATAACAAAGTTAAAGCTTTTCAGCTCTGTCTGCAGCAATCTGCAGGCTTGGGATAATTCAGTTAAAAGGCCTAAAAAAAATCTTTAGCAATTGATGCTCTGTATCATTGTCATCCACATAAGAAGCAAGGAGGAGGAAAAGCTGTCCTAAACAAAACAGTCATGGTTTGACCTCAGAGAGAAGAAAGAGCCAGGTGTCTCTTGCTCCAGCTGTCCCCTTTGTTCAGGGGGAAGACTCCTGAGGGGAAAGGAAAACCAAACAACACTTATGAGTTGAGACAAAGGCAAAACGCAAAGTTTAAGAGGACAATGATGGCAACAAGAGAAGAACAGTAAAATGGGTGAGGAGATGTACAGATATGATACAACACCACATGCAGCTGCTGACCCATCTAGACTCACACACTTGGCCACCACCAGGTTCTGCACTGCAGGACTCCTCTTGGCTGCTTCCTGCCACCTTCTCAGACAGCACCTAGCTCTTGGTGGGTAAGGCTTAAGTGGGAATGGGGTATCTGTGACACTGCCAGAGTTAACCCTGTCTCCACCAGAACCAGTGCAGAAACAAAAAAGCCAGTAAAAATCTACATTTACTTTTCTGATGGAAAGCAGTGATGAGATCAATGTGGGGAAGTTTATAATGATGCTGAGGTAGAAGGCACAGGAAGTAGGGCAAGTAGTGAAGAGATTTCTGTGTGTTGTACAACTGGTTGAGCATCACAGGTTTGGTCCTTGCTCTTCTTCACAGGTCTCTCACTGACTAAAGTAGAAGTGGTTCTTGACCTGTTGAGATTATGCGTACGTATATGAGGACATCATGTAATCTTCAATTTCATGCAGGTCTTCCACCTACCTCCCCCATCTGTGGAGTGAAAGCCAAGGTGATGGAGAAGGCCAGCAAAAATTCAGACCCTGAAAATCCTTAAAATGAAGTATCAGAGGGATTCAGAGCCCACTTTCCTCTCACAAGGAGAAGCCTAGGGAGGAAAAAAAATCTGCTTTTATCAAAATGTGTAGGCTTGATTTGAGTTATGGCACAAGCCCACAGGCTCCATCAAGCCTGGTATGGTGGCAAGAATGGACTCTGTTCTAGCAGGGGAGACCAAACCTTTTAATATTAATGATTGTCAGGGTTTTGTACTTGGCACAGACAAGCCCAGAACTACAAAAACAGCTCCAGGGAACTGCAAGGTGTACAAAAAAAAATTACATTAAAAACTGTCCAAATTGGAATAATTTAGAGAGAGTTAAAAAAGGGTATTCAAGAATAGACTTGTTCTAAATGTCTCCATGCTGATTTTACTGCCTCTAAATGTGAGGTACAGGTATTTGAGGAGTTATAAGTAGGTCAGTTATTTTTGTCACTCATTATTACTTGTGAAAAATGTGTGTAGCAAACGCACTAACATACTGTAGCAGCTGAATTTGGGACGCTGGTATTTCTTTTACACATTTTTAGGGTATGTCTGAATGACACAATTTTCTGATTGGAGTGTAAGAGCCCATTATTTCCAAAGTGCAGTGTACTGGGACATGTTATATGAAACCCCATAGAAAACTGCCTCTGGAAACATTTGTGTCAGTTCACTCTTCTGTGGTTCTCAGGGGAACTGGATGCACCTTTTTGAAGCCTGGTGAGTTTGAGTCTCACCTAAGCTGCAGGATTCACTCTTCTGCTGCTATTTACAGAAATGTGTTCAGCCATAAAAAGCACACAGTATTTAAGTCCCCTGGCAGGGTATGTGTAGTGTCTTCTTTGCTTCAAACGTCTATGCTGACTGCCTCCACAGTCAGCAGAGAGACTTGGACATCCTCAAAAGTGAGTGTGCTTCACCTTGTCTAGAGGTGGCAGCTGAACCCTCTCGGTGCAGCTTTTACCTCTCTATATATTTGAGCTGGAGATGGGCCTCTTCGATGTTAATGTTAGAGGAGAGGAATCTAGGATCTGTCAACATCAGCAGGGATATTTCCATCAACTGATGGATGCCCTTGGCGTTCATTCTTTACAAAAATCCTGTTGCAGTCAGATGCTCTTGTAATAACATGAAGAAGCTCAAGTAGTAATGTCCAGGTCTAATTCCTGAAGGTCAACCCACTGCAAAGGCTCAGATATGTCTGGAAAATGCACACATACCTCTATGTTGGATACAAGGGCTATGGTTATCTCTTGGAGGAGAGTTAAGCTGGTAGCACAGTTGAGCATTTTGTGTAGAGGCACAAGCAATTTCTCATTACCCTTGCACTGAAGGACAACAGCGGTAGGGAAACAAGTTACTGCCTGCTGAGCTTTCCAAAAGCAGACAGGAACAGTTCGTCTGACTGTTCCAAAGGTGTGTGGATGATCAGAAGGAAAAGTGAAATTCTGGACTTGGTAGCATGTGTATTGTGCTGGGAGCCTGGCAAAAAGAAATCATCAGCCACGCAGATTGCAGAATACTTCTTCTGGGAGGTTTGCTGAATAGGCCAACTCATGTCCTTTGTTACTGCTTCTTTCCAAATTGTAGGTTGTCTTCTAGCACTCTGCCTTGAAGATGGAACTGCATCTTCCTGCTAAGAGTAAGGAAAGAATAGTTTTTCTCTTTCCTTATTCTTCTTTTGAAGTACAATGAGTAGCAAATACGTAAGTGTCTCCTGGCTTAGGAATTTAGAAACATAGAATAGTTTGGGTTGGAACAGAGTAGAAAGACCATCCAGTTCCATGTCCCTGCTCTGGACAGGGACATGTTCCACCAGACCAGGCTGCTCCCTCTTCCTCTCTGCATTTGCTTCCAGCACTGCCAGTTATGTATAATACATGGAACATTCCAGCAAGAACAGCAAGGCATTGAATATACACAGAGCTCATGGGACCTGTGAGAATGTCAGACCAACTCCATGGGGCTTAACTGGGATTTTCCACATGCTCTTTGGAGTGTGCAGAGGTGATGAGGTGAGGATGCGTCCTTGTACCCATTCCTGTACCAAAGTCCCACTTTCCACTTGGAATTGTCAGTAGCAATCTAGATTTCAGTTGGTGCTTCTCTTCCTGAGCTGGCAATGTTCACTACAGTTCAAAATAAAATTTTAGCTATTTTTCAGGTAAAATGAAGAAATTTTTCCCCTCTTGCTCACTTCAGAAAATAACTTGAGGCTTTTCTTCTTCCTCGGGGAAAAAGATAAAGAAGAAAAAAATTTTCTCCTTCTTGCACTGTAGACTCTGCTAAAATTCTGGCCTCAAGGCTAAATTGTGACTTTGAGTCCCTGTGAGTGATCATTTATTACATTTTCTTTCAGTTTTTTAAAATTTCATGTCATTCAACTTCACAGAATATCCTTTGGTGTTCCAAATATGAAAATAATGAGTCAGAAAATTACTTCTTTCCTCTAGTCCATTCATTATTTCCCATTACCCTACCTCATCCCCACTTTTTTGTGTGTCATTCAAAACTTAACACTCCCCATCTTTGAAGTCTGTCTTCACAAGAGAGCCCTTCTCTTTCTGTAATACCTCTTTTCAGATGGAGTTCTGCTATTCAGAAGTGCCTAAGGGTGACCCTCAAAGATGTTTAAACATCTAAATTCCACAGATATTGAAGGGAATGAGCTTTCTAAATGCTTTTGAAAAGCTGGGGCTTGTACTTCTATGTTAGGTGTATTTGAAAGCCCAGCTCTGAGCAGAACTGAATGCAGCTGCAGGGATCACAATCTGGGCAGCAGTTTTAGGATGTCCTTTGGATTTTTTGTATGTTTTCCATGTGTATTATTAAAAAAAAAAAAAGCAGTCAAAAGACATTTATGGAAAATTGCTCTTCCATTTGGGTATGCTCTCAAAGTAAATCTGTAATTTCATTCTAACAACTGTGTGCGAACAATAATTTGAGATATTCTCTCACTTGAAAATCAGAAAACTTGTTCACAACCAGTGAAATTGGGCACAAAATTGTACATGATACTCAGCAGGCAAACATGGCATTGGCTTGGAGGCTATCAAGAACAGTGTTGGTAATTGTCTTATTACAAGACTGAACTGTCGACACCATTATCCATGGGAAATTTACCATTTTCCTTGAACAAATTTTCCATCTACCCTTCTTGATTTGACCTCTACTGTGTCTGAGACAGAGAAGTTTAATTAATTTATAAAACTTGGACTCTTATTAAGGTATTATAGTGCCAACAAGAACTGTATTAGGCTATATATACATATTTTTTGCCCCAGCTCAAGGTGTATCCAAATTAATGTGTCCCAATCAGTGATAATTGATCACCTTTTTAAGCAATACAGGCTGTCAAAAAGATAGCAAAACCCCTCATACCTACAGTGCTTATTCTCAGAGCTGTAAGAATATATTCAAACAAAACCAGAGGTGCAGGACTGAGAAGTGAACATCTCCTGCATAAGAGAGGAAACCTGGAGTTTCTTAATCTGTACAAGAAAGAATCCCTCCTCTTCATTACATAGTAATCCCAGTTCCCATGTGACTTGCTCCCAGAAATCCTATGATAAAGCAAAAGGTGCAGCCTTCTGAATGCCATGGTAAATCCCTGCTTCCACAGAGATGTCAGCTTGAAGCTGGAAATTACATTTGAGAAAAAAAAAAAAAAAAAAAAAAAAGGGTGAGGAGATGCAGTGGAATAAAGGGATACTGACTTGAATAAAGACTGCCCTCTTTCTCTTTTTGCATTTCTTTTATTTCTGTGCCTTTTGTTTTGTTGGCAAGTGACAAAATCTCTCACCACCAAGGACATCCTTCTGGCAGGAACTCCATGCATGTGTGATGAGTTGGGGGCTGAGAACTCCTCCAGGGGGAGGGACCAGGGCTGAAGGGAGCCTGCACTGGGCATAGGGAGAATGGAAATAACTCACCTGGGCACTCCTCAACCCTGCTCTGCCCACGGCAGGGCTGACAAACTGCCCCACCACAGGAGGAAAGGTCTTGTGGACCTTCCACATGTTATGGACTCCCCACCCATGTCCCTGGATAAGGGAATGTGGAGGAATGGAATAAAACAGGCCAATATTATTCTGTGAAATGTGACACTGCTGGTGTCAAGAACTATAACTGAGCAGCCATGTTCTGAAAGGAGCTAGAAACGTTCTGAACTGTGGATTTTATTACCCTGATTTAGTGTATTCAGCCTCTGAAAGGGTTGAAACATGTCATGTCCTTCTGTCGGGCTCGTGGTGTTTAACAGGAGGCAAAACCTGACTTGAATGTGTATTATGCTGTGGTTTTTAAAAATACAAACAGAACAGGCTAATTCCAGGCATCCTTCCTCGTTTTCATACCGGGCTTTCCTTTGCTGCATCTTTGCAAACCATTTTTAATAACCGAGATGAAACATCGGACTGTGACTTATCACATCACATTGCATCAGTCAAATTGTGTTACATCCAATAATAAACTGCTGCAGCTGATGTTACCCAACATGACAAGCCAAATATAAACCTAGAGCTGGAGAATTCAAAGAAAAGTGCAGTTTTGATAAGCCAAGATCTTAAAATTGTCTGAACTGCTTTTGATGGTGATTCTTAGATTTATTCTGAAGTCTAAAACCCTTGGAGAAATTGAATTGGCCGTGAGCAGGCATATTTTTCTAGACAGTTTTGGGATATGTGTCCTATAATTACTTTTAAAATAAACTTCAGCTACTGTTTCTACAGAAACAGCAATTCCTTGCATGAAGGGAACAGTGGAGGAACAACCAGGAAACTAGGGTCTAGACCTAGAAATTTAGGGTGACAATTGTATCTGGATTTTATTAATCCAAACATCCGATTTTGGGGTGCTCCCTTCCTATCAAAAGAAGAACTGGTGAAAATGTATAGTAAATTCAGGGCATTTCTGAATTTTCATTGTCATGTGGTTCAACCGGAAATTTAGTTGTGTGTGTGAGAATTGTGACTAAAGGCAAGAAAATCACATCACTCAAGTGAAGCCAATTTGCTTTGAGTGAAACATTTTGGTAATTGTACATTTGGAGAGCTTTGTTGTTTTAGGACATGGGAAGGGATCAGAAAATATATTTTAGATAGATTTAATTTAGATTGAGTGCAATAAAAATGTAACATACTTCAGACTGTAATTGAAATGAAAGCTCTGTTGTTTGCAAAGTCCCAATTCCTTCCCAAGGAGCAACTTCAGCTTATTTTCCTACATCCACTGTATTTTAAGGGTGTGCACAGGAAAATGAATGACAGGCTTCCATCTGGGTATAGTTCAGCAGAGTAATTTTCAAAATGTGAGTGTCTTGGAATGGTGTAGCCCACTTTGTTCATGGTTACTTATAATCTTATTCAGATCTTTATTTTTTCATGTGTAAAAAAAAATGTGTACTCTGTAGCAGCAGCTACATGGTATGACTTGGAATCATCCCATTATCTAATAGGCATCAATAATAACATTTCAAAAGTACTTGCCCTTATGAACTATTTTGCACCTGCATTTGAAAGGTGATTTAGCATTCAAATAGAAGATATTTACTCATAAATACTTGTTAAAGTTAAGTATAGATAATAATGATCTTAGAATCTAAATTTCATCAGCCATACTTTCTGGTCCTGCAGACCAATCAGGAACACCAGCTATCACAAAATCATTATTATTTTGAACTGTGAAAAAGTAATGACATCAGTTGTTTATTTTGGCAAGCAGTGTTTCCGGTCAAAAACTCAAAACAATGACTGATACCCTGAAAATTAAGCCAGAGTCTAGTTCCATGTTGTTTATGTGTGTGACCACAAGCACTGTCACACAGTAAGACTTGGTGATAAGGCTGTGAGTATTTCACGTAACAAGCCATGAGCCATTCAAAGGAAAAAAATTATATTAAAGGTCAAAGTATCTTACTGTTAAAATGAAACAAAAATTGGAGCCCCCTGATTTTTTTAATATGCAGTCTGTTTACTGGATGCTTTGATATTAAATAAAACTCTATCAAGTTGCATCTACTTGTAATATTTCTGTGTTCACGGGGAAAGAAATTGCACATAGTATATCCACTGTTTCTGACTCCTTTTCCTTTATTTCACACACAAAGAGAGAAGAGATTGATAGAGCTGAAATTTGAAGCCAATCTCAAGGGATTAGTTTCATATTCACTTAGTTTCCTGTAAAGCTTCTGCATTTATAGTTACTTTTAAAGAAAAACTAAACTGAAGGTTGAAAGCCATTAGCAATAACTCACTAGGATTTTAACTCATTCTGATGTTTACTTATTTTGATTTTAATGTATTTTGATATTCTTAGGCCATTTGTTGGCATACTTCCATGTATTCAAGGAACCAAATTGTTCTTCTATGCAATGCTGCAAGCAAGAAGGAGTACAGAGTACCAGACTCACCAAACCACCATGTTTCTCTAGATTTAATGTATATATTTAGTTTCTGTTGATAAATACATTTTGTCTTTGTCCAGTCTGGGGGATGGAGATGGCAGAAATCTGTGCTCAGCACAAGTTGTTTGTAGGAACTCCACAAACACTATTTCTAAAATAACAGTGCAGATTACTCCTAGAGTCATGATCTAAGAGTCATTTAAGTATATGTAAAAATTCTTTCAATTTAACCAAAATTGAGTTGGCACAAAACACTCTGCTAGCTCATATTTCTCAGAGGTGGCTTACAGCAGAAGTTTGCCTTCACAGGCTTTTGCCTGCTGTGGTATTGCCCATCTCACAGCCAGCAGAAAGGTGACATTAATGCAATATCACATGATCAGGTTAAAGAACAGGAATGCAATCCATGTTCATGCTCGATCTGGGACAAACTTGGAAAGAATAGTGATCTGGGACTGCATGGATTGCACAGCTCCACACAGCCTCGGAAATGTCACTCACCTTGAAATTCAGTTAGAGTAAACCTAATGTTTTGCTAAAACATCAACACTAGGAAACTCCCCAAACATTATATGAACACACAGCTGCAATATCAAAGAGTTATCAATAAACACCCTGCAGCCGCATTCTATTACCTTCAAATCTCCACCTTCTAAGGACAACACCCTTCATAAGTGCTGTTGGCAAAAAGTCTGATCATACTATGGGGCATCCATGGTTTGTCCTCATCAACTCTTGCAGAAACCCTCCTGTCACCAACTTGTACATGGGCAGATCCATCATTCTAATCATAGAATCAGAATGGTTTGGGTTGGAAGGGACCTCACTTCAAACTGAGGCTGGAATCTAAAATAAAATTAACTAATTTTTCCCCTTTGGAAACATCCTAGGACTAATCTTCTGTCACATCACCAGCAGAACTGGGCAAATTATTTATTCCACTGATTTGGATTTGGTTTCTTTTTTTTTTTTTTTCTCTCAGAACATCTGAGAATAGTTCAGGGTGTCTTCAAATACATCACTTGATCAGATTTCTTTGATGAAATGATGGAAAGGCTTTGTTCCAGTCAGTGATCATTATGCTAGGAAAACCAGATTTCTGTTGCAGTTTCTGTTCCTGTACAGCTGCCTGACACCTTTAAAGGCCAAATTAAGACCTTTAAGAAATTAGCCCTAGTATTCCTGGACAATGCATGCTGGGATTTAGGCTGCCTAATTTACATAACTCACAGTTGCTCAAAGCAAAAGGAATAGTTGCCTTGGCTGAGGCAAAGGCTATCCCAATTCCCCTTGTGGGGTCATTTAGGGCACATGGATGGTGTGTATCTAGCCCAAAGAAAAGGGCTGGCAGATGTGTAATGACAGGAGGAGAGCCATGGGCACACCCCAGAGACATGAGTACTTGGTTAGGAAGGTCAGTCCCTCTCTCAGCCTTAAAAGGAGGTAAACTCATTGATCTCACATCTCAATATTGAGCCATAACAGCCAACCAATGTGAAAGATCAGAGCTGCAATCACAGTGGGGCTCTAGGAGGCTATTCAGTCTTGTAAAATCCCACTGAAATATTTTGGGAACTGAGATATTCTTGATGGACTTGACAAAATCATCTACTCAAGAGAGCTAAGAAGTTGTGGCAATGTCTACTGCACGATTCAGGAAAACTGTTTAAGAACTCAGAACCCCATTGAGGACAAATAATGAGTCTAAGAAGTGAGGGACAGTGCACATGGAGAGGTGAATATTAAATTTAGGTCCAAGGAGGGGGAAAATAGTAGGGGTTGCCAGTCCTAACTCAGGAGAGTTCAGACTTTAGAACAAACTACAAAGAAATACAAAAGGTGTGGTGGAGAATGGGATTCTACACAACAAGGGAATTGCCTTAAAAATAATCCAATCTACTCTTTAAGTGCTTGGTGTATCATACAGTAAGTTGCAGCAGAATGTTTTAGAAATATATTTCATTGGAAAAAAAAGTCATATTGTGTAGATAAGTGTTTCTCTCTTGGCAGCTAAAGAAAACTCACCAAACAAAGAGCAGACAGTGGCACAACAATAAATGTAGTTCAGGTGAACAGATTTAAGTTAAAAACCAACAATAACTGCAGGCAGCAAGGCTTGAATGTGCTGACACTTCCCATTATGAGACTCAGTTTTTATTTTTTGATAACTGCTGCTTTAATTCAGTTGGGCTGATGATTTCTCAACCAGGGTCTCCTTCAGATTTGGTTTGAAAATCTGTTGTGATGGAATGGGGCTTGGGACGAGGTATTTATGAGCCCTGACTCTGTCAGCAGAGTATGCAGAAGTGACCCCAGATTCTTTTCGTCCAAAATGTTTTAAGAATCAGGAAACTAATCCAAACATTGCATTAAAGGAAAGTGAGGCTCTAAAGAGAAGTCAATAGTACCAATATAATACCAGATTTTCCATTTTATCCCAGGAGAGAAAAGATCTGTAAAAATATTACTTTCACATTACAATTTCATTTGAAATATTTATTGCTGTTTTTGCAGAGCATTGTCAGTGGAGGGACTCCCATTTCAGGTTTGTTCTGTGTATTTCAGTGAGGGTCATCAGTTACATCCATAAATGGGTTTTGGTGCACAAACCCAGACACAACACCCAGGCTCCCCTGGCACTCACTAGTGCTCTACTTAACAGTTGGTTTTTTTTTTGGAGAGATTCAGATCTTCTGAGTTTTATGGACTAAGTACCACCAAGTTCTGACACTGTCTTACTGCTTACTGCCCTGATTGGAGTCTGCTTCTGGACAAAAACTGTATGAAACTGTGTGTCTTTTCCAGATGGATGTTCAGAACTCTCCCAACCCTGAGAAGAAATGACCAGAGGAGATTCTTTACCCAGCAGAAACATTAAACAAGTGTCTTCTGTATTTATAAGAGTGTACTAAGCCAATGTGGACAGGCTTTTTTTGGCCTCCCACACTTGACAGGATACTCACTGTGTGGGAAGAAAAAAGCTTTAAGTGTTTCTGCTGCAGCTCAGTGGCTTTGGCCAGAAATTGGGATGGCCCGGCTGGCACCTTCCTCTTTTGTTATACTGCAAGTTGAATAATGCTGGAGCAGGTTGTCTTTATGCTGGGAGACTTGGTCCTGGATGCTCCAGACCAGCAGGACTAGGTGATCTCCAGAGCTCTTCTTGACTCTAGAGTCTGTCACACTTCACAGTTATCTCAGACTCTTGCCCTTTGAAGACCTACACCCCATTGAGGAGTGAAATGATGAGATTCCTTACTTTGCACAGACTGGATGAAGTCTGTTTTTATGACAAGCATGTGCTAGTGTGAGGTGATGAGATTCTGGGATAATAATATAAGCTAAATTTTATTTTAGTTTAGTCTTTGTAACAGGTGCTTTGTGATTCTCAGAAACCTTTTAAATTGTTAGCTGACCTTGCCAAGATTTTCATCTTCTTTTCCCACACAGTCTCATTGTGCAGATGAGTTGAGACAGTGGTGACAGTTTTCTTTCCATTGGTACTTTCTGGTTTTGGGCATTGTTTATATCTGTAGTGGCCTGATGCAGCCCATTATAATAATTTTGAGCTGCTTTCATCTCTAATCTAATATCTATGAATATTGCCTTGCCTGGCATGTATTCTGAGATGAAGATTCAGCGAAGATCCCATTTTTCCTCAAAAAAACCACTTTCTAAACTGTCATTCAGAAGGTCTGCAGACTTTCAAATGTGGCTGAGACACTTCTCAAACAGGTCATGTCTGTTAGAAGAGCACAAATTGGTACTTGGAGTCTGGGGTGCTCCAATCCAGCCCCCTTGTAAGAAACAAGAATGGCTAAAAGTATGGTTAGAGGGTGCTCAATCCTCAACACCTGTTCTTGTCACTACAAGGTTGTAAGAAATCTCAGCGCTGCTGCTGCAAATTTCAAAGGAGTAGGAATTTCAAAGGATGCACAGGGATGTAGGAGCATGGATATAGTCTGCTTGCAAAAGAAAATTCAGCAGCTCCCCTCTGCCAGGGTAATTATACTCCAACAAGTACAACCCCTAGCACGAGCACTTGTATGCTGTAGAGTTTTCTGTTTTATCTTGCATCGCCTTCAAAGCAAAGTAAAGCAAAGACACTAAACTGTAAAAAGCATCTGTAGGAAGGGACATGAGTGGGAGCTGTACCGTCAAAATTATAACGGTGGTGTAATTACCCTGATCAATTTTCCATATAAAACAGACTTCAGAAGAACTCATTTGTTAAACTCTGTAAGTCTCAGCCTTTACTCTAGTGGCGTCTCTGTTCACCAATCAACATAATGAACATACGCAATTAAGGTGCACCAGAAACCTGGTTACATTTCCTAAAGGCATTTCCCAATGTCCAACTGCTTGATTTGCAAAATTAATGAGGTGCTAAGGTCTCTTGGTATCAATCAGCACATCTCCACTGACTTTGGCTGAGATTCCCTTTTACTTACTAGCTGAAGGCTGGGTCCCTTGTAAGACATGGACTGCTCTGGGAAGCAGAATTATGGTTATTTTCAATATTTGTAGCTTGATCCTAGAAGTTAATTTGGACGATGTAACCAGTGATTGAATTAAAAAGCAGCCTCGGCACAACCGTGAGCACTTATGCTAAGGAAAAAATGACAGTTTCCCGTGGTGTGAGGTCTGCATGGTGAGGTGCCATTCAATGCCCTGCCCTAATGGCCAGGCTCACAGCCTACAGTTTTCATCCAAGCAAAATTTCTTCCTAGAAAACTGCATAAAACCTGCAGGATTTAGCCCTCCAGAAACAGGGAACCAGCACTACCTCCTCATTAGCAGTGGGATATAATAGTAGCTGTGGTACATTTACCATTTGCTGGGTGAATACCATTTAAATGTATAAAAGATTCTGGTAGGTGATTGTTCAGCAGCAGAAAGTGAATGGATGTCAAGTCCTTCGCTTACTACTGTGTTGGCTAATGCTGCCCTCAGGGGGTGAGACTCTTTCTAAATCCTGAAATGTTTATGGCTGATTTGAGTGAAAGTGATTTTCTCAAAAACCTCCCTGTATTTAGTGGTTTCAGCGTTAAAGGACCAGCTCTACTCCTACAAAGGATCTGATTTCAATTTTCTCACCAGCATGTTGTTCCAGAGTGTCAAGAGGAGAAAGAGTGCAGGGAGCAGCAGCAGAGTGGCAGTGAGTCCCACCTTAGCAGTCTGACCCCACAGCTCCATCATCCCGATGTTCTCACACTCATGCTCACACTTGGGCGTAGCAATAATATCCAGGGAAAAGTGCCTCTCATGAAAAGGGAGGAGACTGAGATCTCAATTTGCTCCATAGCTGCTGGGTGCATCCCTCCTCAGGGCTGCTGGCATTCCTCAGACTCATGCTTAGGAGGGATCATTAGGACAAGATGGATCATTGGGCTGCCTTCCCTGCTCTTTTCTTGCCTGCATATTCTTATTGCAAGGCTCCAGGCAATGCAGCACTAATCAAACATCATGCAAAGTAGGGCTTGTGTATCCCCAGGCAAAATCCCTAACTTTGGAGGCAAGAGTTTTGTCCAACTAAAGCAGATGTATGGAAATCCTAGAGGAGATGTGTCATTTTAAATGGCTTTTCCATGAAGCTGGCTACATGTGGCTGTGCCATGTCAGAAAGCAGCTCACAGCTCTGCAACTGAGCTACTGCCAGAGAAGAGAAGAGAAGAGAAGAGAAGAGAAGAGAAGAGAAGAGAAGAGAAGAGTATTTCAGATAGATGGGGCATACAATGACCATCCAGTCCAAACATCCAGACCAATTCCATGAGGACCCTAATGATCTGCTGTAACAGTGAAGCACTCAGTTGTTGACCACAGCAGTCTAACATGAATTCTGTGCTCCCATCTCTATACATAGTTGCAATCACGAATAGACATATTGACCTGTGTGGCTTATGAATGTGGCTCCATATGGTCTCCACCAGCAGAAAACCCTGGGAGATCAGCTATTAGAGATCTTTTTAGCAGCAACTGGACTATGAAGAAGTGTGTGGATGGTGTATGGAGCAAGAAAGAGCTGTTTCCTCACTGTGAAATGCATGCTTATGGTTCCAGGAGATCCTGAGTCACAATTTTGCTGAAGCACAGAGGCTCTTTGAAGAAACCTACACATTTTGAGAGAGCTGTGTTTCTTGAAGTGCACAAACAGGCCAAGCTCAATGTCCTTCACAGAGCAAGGACATTTCACGCAGAGCAGGAAGCATTTCAGATGCAGGATTTACAGCATTTTTAATGACCCATTCTTTACTCACATTCATTATTTAGGTCTGACTGTTTTGGAAACCTGGCTATTTCTCCTTATTCTTAAAGACAGACAATGATGCTGAGCTGGAAGTTTTTCATCTTGTATTTGCCTCTCTCCTTTGAGTTTTGCTGACTTCTCTTCTCCTAGCATGAACACTGAAACACAGGAAGACAAATACAGTGTCCTGTATTTGTCTGTTCTGAAGAGGAGAGGCTAAAGTGTTTATTACCATTTATAAATTGATGTAAGACAAGTTGTGCCTTTGTCGCAACAGGTGTTTGGATCAGGGTCATCTCATGAAGGCCTCATAACTCCTCAGAGACGTATAGTCATGGAATGTTTGTGTTGGAATGGACTTCAAAGATCATCTGCTTCCAACACCCTGTCCTGTGCAGGGACACCTCCCACCAGACCAGGTTGCTCCAAACCCTGTCCAACATGGCCTTGAATCCCTCCAGGGATGGAGCAGCCACAGCTTCTCTGGGCAACCTGGGCCAGAGTTTCACCCCCTCACAGCAAAGCATTGCTTTCTAATATGTAATATCCATCTAGCTTCTCCTCTGTGGCACCCTCTAATCTCTTCTAATGCTCATCTGTTTTTGATAAAGCAAGATGAGCTCTAAATGAGGTGTTCCTCAATGAGCACCGAGAGTGTAACACACCTCATCCTCCTGGAGAGGGTCAAGCCAGATCCTGCAAAGAGCCATCCTAGGCATGGAGCTAAATCAGGAGTGGGAAAAGGAAGCACAACATGCTGTACTTTGAATTAACCAGCTCAGTTCATTAGTCCAGCATACTGGCTAACGTGCTTTTGCTGACACAGTTTGCCCTTTGCAGGGCTGGGTACAGCTGCACAGTGTGGTGCCATCAAACAGAGGGTCTGACGCTGCTGAGATTTTGAGATGTTTCATACTGCAGCAACAGATACATTAAATAGTGCCTGCTCAGGAGGGACTGAGCTCAGCTGGAGACATTAATGTCTCATGCTTACCATAATCATCCCACATACTGAAAGCAAATATTCACCCATCTCTTTGAAAATAAGACTTCAATTGAAAGTCAGCCTCCAAATTTTCTGTGTCAGAAGCTCAACAGGAAGGGATGGATCCTGCCACCGGCAGCACCTCTGAGTTTCAGGAGGTTATAATGATTTAAATGAGGCAGAATTTGGTCTCTCACACGCTGTCTGAAGAGAGGCAGGTAGAGATGGACGCATGTTTTAGCCCATGTTTCTTATTCCATGTGTTTTAATGTGTTCATTCTAATTTCCTGCTCTGGCAAAGCCTCTAAAGGTTGCACGTCAGAAATACATGTAGGAGAATGTCAGTCTTGCACAGATTGTGTGGATGGAGATAGTGTTTTCTGACCTGAACCTGGGAGGGAAAGACAGGGACAAGTCGCATCCTGCATCTGCAGGTACGGAAGAAAAAGCCTTTTACTATTATAACAAGTCTGAGCTGCAGCCTGAATTCTAGAGAAAAAAAAAAATGACTGATGGGGACCTATCAACCTTTGGTATTTTAGTTCTCATTTTACAGTATCCATAGGCAATTAACATTCTGCAACCTCCTTTAGAAGCTCTCGTGCCCCTTTAGAAATACTCATGTTCTTTCGGGGAAGCTGACAGGCTCTGCCAAGTCACTGCCTCGCTTCAATTCAAAATGTGCAGAATTGCTGTTACCCAGTCAGGAGAAAAAAAAATAAAATGTTCCTGTTTCTGAGACACAATCTAGCTCCAGGGGTATTTCTATGGTCGTACTCCTGAAAAACACAATGGGAAATGGGTGTATCTACTGCAGCATTCACACAACAGCTCTTTGGCTGTTCAGAGGACACCTGCAATGGGAAATAAATCTGTTTGTGGATTGTTGAGGTTTTTGGTGGTACTTTGGTTTTGTCCCATCTGATGCTTCTATTTTGATTTTATATTAAAAAGTGCTGTTTGGTCCCCAAAAGAACCTCCGGGGCATTTGGAAGTAGATTAATAGGTTTAACAGCCTAGAGAGTGAAAGTTGAGCAGTCACAAAGAGAAAGCAATGCTGAAAACATTTTTTGGTGTCTGCAAATAAACTGAACTGCGCAATAAACCTTGGGATGAAGCAAGAGGAAACATTACCTTTTGGTGAAAAGCATTCCTCCCTCAAGTTGTCTCTCTGTGATTAAATATTGCTTCTTTGTGTGGGTCAAGTGCCCAATGCAATTTCTGGCTTTGAAAACTCACACAATTTCATATCTCTGTGGGTATCAAATTAGACAATATTCTGCAAAGCCATTGTGAAGAGGGTGTAGGAAAAACACTTGTGGGTTCTGCAGTCAATAAGTGGAAGTAAAAAGCCTACAAGGAAATAAAAACTGTAAACAAACTTCAAGAATTTAAAGTAATTTTTGTTTGGTTGCAAATGAAATCAGATGGAGGAGGCACTGCAAAAAATGTTCTGTGAATTTTTTTTTTCTTTTGTCTGGGGCTAGGTGCTGTTGTCATTTTTTGGTTTTATTTCATTTTCCCAGTGAACCTATAGACCTGAAAGCCTGTGATGACACACCTGGGGTGAAGGATTCAAAGGCTGTATTTCTAACCTGAGTCAAATGTGGCTGAAGCCATTCCTGTTGAATCCATTTTAAGTCCTCCAGCCAGAAATGTGGGGGGTGGGGAAGGAATCCATAATGTTTTCTCCTGAAAAAATACACCAAAAAATATTATGAAAAAGATGGGCTTCTCATACAGTGTCAGGAGCTGAATGCTGAAATCCCTTCAACCAGTGAGCAAAAATGCAGTCCTCAGCTCTGTCTCAGTGACTTGTGAGCTGAAATGTTGGGGATTGCACCTTGGTGTGCAGTGGTGTGACATGTGCCATATGGTGGGGCTGTACTTGTAGACATGGTGTGTTGAGCACACAAGGCTATAGGATGCTTTCAGCCACTCTGGAACATCTCTGTGTCCCCTTGGGTCATTTGCTTTATGCTGTGGGACCTGTGAGCACCCTGTGCCCCTCCACCCACCAAGCATCAGCCCATTGTTTCCACAGTGACAACAACTGGTGCTTGAGTGGCTTTTGAAAATTAAAAGTGAGGAAATAAAAAGAATAATGTCTACTAGACAGCTTCAGTGGAGCCATCTTTACATCTGGATCGATACCACAGAAAGCTTGTCTGGACCAAATAATTCTTCTCTGGCATTGGAGAAAACATAGTCAATTTTAGTTAAAGCATGTGTCTTTTTCATATGGGAATGAAAGCTTTCTGAGATACAAAGAGAAATTCAAGAAACAAGAAGGCAGGAATGCAAAGTATGTGTGATGTCAGGCAGAGGGTATTTAATACTTGGGACATTTGATGATGCAGTTTGAGGCGACAGAGTGCGATGTGGGGTTTGCTCTGGCAAGGCGGGAGGTGGATGGGGGCAGAATGACTGACCTGTCCAAGGGGTGGGGGAAGGTGGTGGCATCATTGCCACCAGACTGCTGTGAAGGATGTACAAACACCACCTGTATGAGTGGAAAACCCTCTTGATGAGACCTGACCTGCTCCCAGCAGGAGAGGGCATCAGTTCTGTTTGTCAGGTGCCCAGACCCCATGTAAGTCATAGGGGCAGATGCTGTGGTACATCAGGGCCTCAGCATTTTGCAGTGAAGCAAGGTTCCCCAGATCAAGAAGGACAAGGAATTGCTGGAAGAGGAAGAGCAAAGGGTGGCAAAGATGATAAGGGTGCTGGAGCATCTCTGATGAAGAAAGGTCAAGGAACTTGGGTCTGTTCAGTCTGGAAAAAGAAAAAGATTGAGGGGGATGTTATGAATGCTCACAGATACTGAAAGGGGAGTGTATAGAGGATGGGACCATTCTGTGTTCAGTGGAGCCCAGTAACAGGATAAGAGGAAATAGATACAGACACGGGAAGTTCCATCTAAACATGAGGAGGAACATCTGTGAAGGTGGCAGAGCCCTGGCACAGGTTGCCCAGAGACATGGTGGAGTCTCCATCTTTGGAGACATTCCCAACCTGCCTGGATGTGTACCTTTGCAACCTGTTCCTATGTGACCCAGCTCTGATCTCCAGAGGGCCATTCCAATGCTGATCATGCTGTGATTCTGTGATATTTTTTGATAAAAGGCAGTTTCTCTCTTATGAAGGTCTGGCAGTACCTCCCAAGCCAGACCCTGTCAGTCATCCTGTTTGCCTTCACCCTGCTGCTGACATGGCTGAAGTTGTCCAAACCAGTTCAGATTTTGTGATTGCTGCTAATTGCTGTGCCATGGAAATTAGTTATGTTTTGCCTTTCCTACAAACCTGTTAGCTCTCTTTGCCTGCCTGTTTTCCTTCTTCGTATTAAAGTGTTTAGTGGCTGTGCTATCTAATTCTTCCCGCTTGCAGAAAATAGATTAATATACAAAATAACATCACAACCAGCAGGGATCTGATCAACTCAATTGGCTCAGTGACTGATGGCAGTGTTTGTTCTTAAACTGGAAATCATTATGTAAAGTATGGGATTAAATGATAGGTGAGGTTCAGTGGCATTTTGTCTGTGTGTGCATGCAAAAGTGTATGTGTGTCTACACAAGCACTTGAGGATGTTTTTTTTTAAACCAGTTCAAGATGCAAATATATATATAGATATACTTCTGCTGAAATTATGTTCAAACAGTCAAAGTAGAAACAGACGCTTTGAAAATATAAATACAGGGCTTGATAAATATTTTATCATCAAATATTTCAAAAAATGTCATCTTTAGAAACATGAAAATTCAGCCTCGAGAGGACCAAAATATTTAATCATTCTCAAGAAATTCTTAAAAGGGAATATCTTTCTATTAGATTCCTTCTAAATAGAAAAATGAATTTCCAGGTGCTGTGAGCTATATTTATTTTAATCAAAATCAGTCACTCAGTTAGAGGAGATAGAATAATCAGTGAGGTCATTATTAAGTGAGATAACAACTTCTGAATGAATGCTCTCATTAATCTAATTATAAAATGGAATAGTATCTTACTAATCAGGCTGTTAATTGAATCACTGAAATTGTAAGGCTGTAATCACAGTTATTTGAACCACGCCAGGCTCCCAACACCGATGCTGTGGGAAATGAGCAGGAGCTGCACTCACTGCAGCCGTCCCCATTTGCACCAGTGCTGCAGGTACTGGCTGGTGGGATGTTGCCCACAGCTCAT
This sequence comes from Turnix velox, assembly GCA_013400935.1. NCBI lineage: Eukaryota > Metazoa > Chordata > Aves > Charadriiformes > Turnicidae > Turnix > Turnix velox. Next base: position 43,022 of record VZTY01016464.1, on the reverse strand, counting down.
CTTCACAGCTGAGAGCTATTTAAAATCTGTCTGCAAACCAAATCACTACAAAATCTGCATGCAGCAGTGCCTGGAGTGAGTTTGTAGCATGCACATCAGATCAAGCTGATGGTCCCTTCTGAACCTCTGCCTTCCCCCAGTGTTACCTCATGCTTTAGACACACAGATGGACCCCATGAGCATACCCAGGTACTCAGGGTCACCAGAACTCCAAGCAAGATCCATACCTGCTCTGCAGAGCAGGGATTGTGCCTGGGGAGGCTGCTGGAAAATACTTTTTGAAGGAATCTGGTTCAAGCAGGTATCTGCAGGTGAGGAGCACTCTGAATTACTATCTGGATTCTCTCTCTGTGGTGGGCTTCACAGCTGGGCTTCTATTTAACCTGAACACACCTTTGTTTACAAAAATACCTGGGTTTAACATTAGGACTTTAAACACCCTGATGGTCTTCATACAACACATTGATTGTGTTCAGGTACTACAGTGCTCAGGTCCACCTACCCCAGTAGCTTTTGCTTCTGTTTTACAGCATCTTTACATTTTCTGTGTAGATTATGCATTTAATTAATTTATGAGGGCTTTCATAGTCCAACCATGGCAACCCAGGCAAGCTATCCCCTTGGCTTCCCTCACCAAGGGCATCCAAACCCATCCTCCCATGTCTTATCAAGATCTCTGAGATGGCTCTACTCAGGAGGGAGAGATAAAAACTCTGCATCTCCAGCTGATGCCAGGTGAGTGAGGAATGCTTACTCATTTTCAAATGTATACTAACAAATATACTCATTGGAGCTTGATGAAAAGCTGACATAACCCTGAGTGAACTTTCCAAACAACATAACAGGGTTTTAAATATTTGAGAAGGAAGCTAACATTGCACAAATGGTATAAAAAGTGTGCATCTGTATCACTGCACCGAAAGGAACACATTTCAAGGGGAGAAAGGTTTATTTTTTGCCTAGATGTCTTAGTAAATCCCACCCACTCTCTTTATGTGGTTTTAGTTCCCAAAGTCCTTTAAATTCTGACATGAAAATTTATTTCCTTGAGGGGAAAAAAGAGAGAGAGAAAATATTTTCCTCCTACTTATTAACGCCTGCTAAGAATTTTCACAGCTATTAGTAAAAACACAGTGGTTTATTTCACTTCAGCAGGCACGGGAGCCAAGTGATGTCCTAGCAGCATGTTTTGAAATTTATAGTAAAAATATCTTGCCACAAATACAGAAAGTGCATTTCATTACAACACTTTCTTTTCTGTTGTCCATATAAATGTCCAACAGCCAAATGCATTTAGATTTTGAAATATGAGAAAAATTTAAGTTTAAATTAAGGAACAAAGGTTACTTGGAACCTGTTGCAGAAAGTGTCTTCGTTCCTAAAAATTTCCAATCACGTTCTCTGTATTATGGGAAGAGGGGCCACATGGAAGTGGAACACATGAAGAAACAAGTGCAGGGGCTGGATGAGGGATCAAGCTGGAAGGTAGACAGAGGTGGAGCAGTAATTGACATAGTTGTTTTATGTTTTCTTAGATGAATAGTAAGAATGACTCTAGAGGTTCAAGAGGCTTGGTTTTCAGACTGGCCATGACCAGATATACCAGATGCCCTTGCTGGATAATGAAAGATGCCACACGATGAAGCAGCAGACCTGATCCTGCACAGAGGCTCCTTCTGTCTTGGGCCTCTCTATTTCTTCCAAGCTCTTATTTGAACTTTCCATTGAGGAGAAATTTTTGGCCCTTCACAGTAGCTCTGCTTTCCATAATTTCATGCATCATGTCATACTTGGACAACATCTCGATCATAAATGCAATGGGGTATGAATTTGCTGAGTGATTTAGGGAATTTTCATGAACATTTGGAAAGTCAGGTGCCCAAGTTATGAAAAGAAGCCACCAGTGTCACTCACCTGTGCTACTGCATTGATGCATGTCACTCTAATATTGAAGTCATGGTCATCCAGACATTTCCATAGGAGATCAAAGCTACAGTTCAGAAACACTGGTGCAATTTGAGAATATTGAAATTCAAGATACAAAACTATGAGAGCATTAGCCAAGATGTAAGCCTGATTGCCCAAATCAGTGCTAATATATAGAGGGAATTATAAGTGCAGGTTTCTCCTGCCAAGCTATGCCCCAGACCCCCGTTGAAAGCTTGAACGTTTCCATGGAAAGTATCCAGAGGCAATGGTCCAAAATTGAGTCTGATTTCATTTGGCTTGTTGAGGGAATGGACTTCCAGGCTGCAGTGGTTTCTTACTTGCAATAGCTGGAAATTATTTTAGTCGTATTACAGTCATCTGCCACAATTTCCTTCCCTCTTTGGGAACTGGTAACATTTGTGGATTAATGCAAAATACAGTATCATGGTGGAAATGTCATCAAGCTTAACAAGTTGAACGATTTCACTCTAAGCAGTCTGATTCTATTGTTATCAAAGGGCCAAATATCTCATTCTGTGATGGTGGGGTTCAAATAGACAGTACCAATATTAAAAATGCCTCAGAAGGATTTGATGACTGCTTCCGGGTCATCAGGACAGTCTTTGTCTTGCTGTTGGAATGAACCAAGGTCATCTGCTCATGGCTTGGTATCTGCAGTGTTACAACTCTCATCCAAGTGCTGACACAAACTGGGTGCTTTTCAGTGTGTTTGTCATTGCACCCCTTGAGTTCCTCTCTATTGCAACACCTATATTTGGGGGAAACTAATAATTTGGGTAATAAACTCCTCCACCAACTAGAATTGTCTTCACAGCTGTTTCACTACAGTCAAAACTGAGGAAGGAAAANAACCCAAACTATTCTATGATTCTATGATTCTAAGGGGAAAGAATCTTTCAGGCAGCACTTTCTGGAAGAGCACTCAGCTGTGTTGTCTGAGGGCACACTCTCACTACACAAACAGAGCCTTCCCACAACATTTTATTGGCTGCTTAGTAATCAAGGGAACAACATATGACCTGAACTACCCTGACATCAAAAAAGAAGCTGAGATCAGACGTGATTCCATGCAAAACTGCCATTCCCCTTGGGATGCTGCAAGGTGGAGGCAGCGTCCCAGTCCTACAACAGGATCACTCCAGCAGCAAGGAGAGCTCCCCAGTAACATCAGTCCACTCTTGACACAGTGCTTTGTAACCTCAACCCCAGAAAATTATACTTCTGGCCCCATTGCAAAGTGCCATCCTGTACCTCAGTTTATTCCACTTTGTTGGGATAAACCTCTCTCCTGCCCTTCACTTATGGATCTCAGCCCCTTCAGTGCCCCTGGCCTTCCACCCTCTCCTCATTATCAATGCAGCCACTTTGCCCTAGGTCCTGCTTGAGATGTCCCATGAAGGACAACCTGGAACATGTGTTGCCCTTATCCTGCCCAGCTCTTCCTTCAACACCAGATCTCTAACTCCTGCTCAGCAAAGGGGAATCCCATGGTAGGCTGCACCATGACAATCAAGGGAAACCATGGTGGGGCTGGGACCAGGCAGGGATGCTCCATCTACAGTGGGCAGGCATCACAGGTGCTTCATGGAAAAATTTCTGCAGAAGGCAGTGAAAAGGTGCTCTGGGACAAATCCTGGAGTGTTTGCTACCATCAGCTCAGCTGCCTTGCTGGAGTGGGTGTGTGTCTGCTAGACAAAGAGTGAAATGTTTAAGATAAAGAGGAAAATTGACCATTATTAAACATTCCCTTCCACCATTTACCAAATCACATAATACTGATGCTCTCGCTATTTTGCCTCAGGAAAAGCACGGTGGGTTAAAATTAACAGCAATTCTATATCCATTGCAAGCTCCTAATTAACCAGGCTGGACCGTACTGCTCCAGCCAGATAATTCCCCAATATTTAGCCATTAGTTCTTTCCAATTTGGCCTGCTGCTGCTTCTGGCAAATTTTGTCTCATAAACAATTATGTTGAATGCCAGACATCCCAATAGACTGCTGGGCTCTCACTGGAGGCTGTCTCATCAGGCCAGCTTTGCTGGAGCTGGAGAGACAGTTTGACATTTGACATCCATGTGTGTATAAAGCTAAGGGTCAACTAGAATCCCAGAGAGGACTTTTAATTACAGCAATCTCACAGGCTGAGCATGCACGTATCCCTATCACATCTATTTTCTGAAAAGCCATTGCCTACACTTGGTGCTCTAAGGAGACCCACTTACCTGCAGACCCCGGCAGAACATGCATAGAATCATCCTGTGTGCAAGATTTATGCCACCAGCACTGGATGCCCCCAGTCTGGCTCCATAAACAGGGGAACAGAAACTAGAGCTCTGTATGGGGCCACCTGAGCAGGCCAGGATAGCAGTGGATGGCACCTTTCAAATTTCATGACACTGCCCTGGCCAGGAGGATTTTACAGAGTCTGAGATAGGCTTGATGAGGCTCTGAGCAATCTGATCTAAAGATGTCCCATCTCACTGCAGGAGAGGGTTGGACTAGACAACCTCTGAAGGTCTGTTTCAACCCAAGCACTTTCTATGGCTCTATGGTTCTGTGGTATGTTCTATGGCCAGTTCACCCCACAGAGGGAACTCAAAGAGGTGCTGGTGTTGGTGGGATCCTCCTCTGTGCCCTCCCCATGGAATATCCTCCCTCCATCATCTGCTCCCATGATCAGGGATCCCCATTGGTTCCACTTGATCATATTTCTCTAGCCCTGCCCTGGTGGACCAGGGTGTGTGACTGCAGCTTTTACTGCAAGAACATGGAATGTAGTGGGGCAAAAGACTGTTTTATTGTTTATTTCAAGGTAAACTTCTCTGAAGAGCTGTGTATAACATGAAGAAACTTTTATAGTTGAAAAGGCTTGATTCACATTCATGCAGTTAGCAGCTGAAATTCCCTGGAAGAGCCTCTCATGAGATTCAGAAAAGAGGCAAAGAAACGTACATTTTAATAAAATATTCTTTCAGACTCACACATGAAACGCTGCATGTTTTTATGCTCAGCATGGCAGCTTCCTTTTATTTTAAAATAAACAAACGCAGGTTTAATGGAAGGGCACCTGTTGACAGACACATTAATTTCTCACTGGAGAAACAGAGAAAAAGCACAGGTAAATTCCTGAGACAAGTGGGTTTTCAGATAAAGGGCTATTGATGTTTTGTATTCCTGAGTCACCTGTGTGAGGAGCTGAGATGAATCGATCAAGCTGCCTCTAGGGCAAACAGTGTGGTGGCACCAATACATACTCTTAGGAGACAGGGTTTGGCTGTGACACTTTGCTGTAATTTTGAAGCTTTTCTACACTGTTGTCATTGCTGAAATACTCCACCAGCAAAAAGAAGTTAGTAAAGCTTGCTCCTCATCATGACCATCTCTTAATTTAGGTCCTATTCCCTCTCTCTGTCATTTGCAGAACAGTGAGCCTCGCTGAATGGCACTAAATGCTCTTCTGAGAAAAGTTAGGTTTATCTCTGTGGTCCTTCCAAGTAACTATCCTTTCTCAGCCTCCTAAATCAGGTTCTTCTTAGAAAGCACTGAAGGGAAATAACATTTCTTGCTCCTGACACTGGGGCTGTTTCAGTAGAAGCAGAGGGGTTGGAAACCTTCCATCAGAGTTCTGGCAGATGAGATGCAGTTTATGACATGCTTCTTCAGGCTGGACCACCCCAGATGTTCTCTCCTGTGACAGGCAACATGTCATCTCCACAACTCATTTATCAACATGGTGTGATACAGCATCATATGTGGATTTGACAAGCAGAACCAGTCACCGATAAATTGATTTTTTTAAAAATTATTTTGAATTATTTTATGTCAGACATATGGAGTGCTCACTTTATTATCTGCAAATAGGGCTCTTGATTCCAAAGAGCAGAGGATAACAAGCCAGATGAATGAAGATGAACATCCTGAGCAGCTCAGGGATATATGTGAGGAAGTTGAGGGAATGTGTTGAAGTCAAATATGTTAAAATAGATTTAACTGAGAGGCCTCCAAAGCAAGTGGAAAAATTCTGAAGGTTTGGGCACTGTATTTAACACAATTCATATCTTCCCTCAGAACTCTGTTAGGACCAAGCAGAAAGGACAGGATGGAAGGACTGAGCAGCATCTTGAATCTCAAAAACTGTAGAAAAAAGGTCAGAATTAGTAAAAGTCAAGCTGAGCTAAAACTGGATTGAAGTAAATTGTGGACAGATTTGTGGCCTGACTATAAAAAGCAGTCAGACAAGGGTTTGCTGATTAGTAATGGTGAAGTTTAAAGACCTTCTGGATATATGCATTTAGTGTAAGTCTTCCTTAATGAAGAAAATGCTGAATGTAGATGCTACAGCAGGATGCTGCTGCCAGTGAGGGTATGAAAATCAGGCTGGTCACATCCATAGAGGACCAAATTTTGAACAACTCAATGCTCTGAAGCCAGGAGGACATGATAATCTCAAGCTCAGACATCTAAAAATAATCAGAACATCAAATCACAGTTTTGATTATTTCAAATAAATCTACTGAGATGAGGGTGGCACTGGAGGAACAATGAGTAGGCAGAGGAGTTCCCAGGGCAAAGGGAAAGAGCAAACCAGCAGTGATCAGCTGGATGGTTTGATCCCTGCTGTATCTGAACTGTTATTGCAAATTTGAACAGGGAAGAATTAAAGATGTGGGATAAATGAAAAGAGGGTAGAGTTCAAAGTGGGTTTGTAAAGCCCGATGGTGAAAGAAGTGAAAGATTAACAGGATAACTTTGAATAAAAAAGTGGTTTTCTTGGTAAAGAAACTTTTAATTCAACATACAGCAACATACAGGAAAAAAATATTTAAACTACAGTTAGGGACAACAAGGACCAGCCTGCAAAGATATTTTGGAGACATGTTAGGGCAAAGCTGCAAGGGTTGGCTGGAGAGAAGCCACTGGGGAAATTGTTCCAAACTCAAATGCATTCAGTAACTTCACTAATAAATACCTCAAGAACCTGCATGCTATGTGACCATGGAAAAGGCAAATTTGATGCTGGGTGGTTGCAAAAAGTACCAGGAATTACAGGTGTGATGTGACCCGACACACTGGTCCCAAACCACAGAGATGGGTTCAGGCTTTCTGCCAGAAATTCATTTATCCTACACTTTCTCACCCTAAGCCATTAGCCATGTGTTCCCCCCTGAACTATTTCCTGTATCTGCTCCACAGCCTTGCTGTAGGCTCACCTGTACAGCCTACTTTCTCCCAAATCCTCACCTTGAACTTTCTCAGTCAGTTCACCTCATTTGCTCATCATAGGGCAACTTTTCTGCTTACACTAAAATAATTTTTCCATTCTTTCTCATAAAAAATGGTCTGTACACATTGACCAGCTTATTGAGTAAATCTACAGACCAGACCCTGCCCTATGTGTGTTATAGCTCTGTCCTGAAGGTCATGGAAGGATCTCTCTGAAAAGCCTCAAAATCTACCTTGATACTTTCATCACAGGAGCTGAGTTTCACAAATCCCCTTATATGATGCAGATGCATTTGTTTAGCAAACCAAATGCAGTATTTATTAATAGTATGTCAAGAAAAAGCTGATCATGTTTTTTGCTGTATGTCTCCACATGAAAAAGTACACTGCTGCAGAAGTTGCCTCCACACTGAAGACACCTGGATGAAAAAAATTAAAATAAATTAGCAAGTTCTATTTCCAAATCTGTCATGTTCAACCTCTGATTATCAGTGTTGCAAATATTTTGACTTCTAAATATCTCTCTAGATAGCTCAGGGAGCTGCAATGCAGTTGTGTAGCCTCATCCCTTGATGCACCTTGGCTGCTGGGTTTCTTAAGCTGGACAGAATCTATCCTGTATTTACAGCTCAGTGGTGGTTCCTGTCACTGAGGTTGTGGCAGTGTCCTGCTGGTGGCACGTTTTACAAACACCTCTCCAGCTCCCTCAACATGTTGCTGCTGGAGCATTAACTTCTGCAAAAAGGTGAGTTAATCAAATCCCTGGACATCGTTGTGCCCAATGCTGGGCAGATTTCAGAACTATCAGAGAACCACCTAAATTGGAAGGGATCTCTGGGATCATCTAGACCAACTGTCAACCTAACTGATTCCATTACTTCAATATATTGGAAAAGAGTCCTGGCTGGTTTTCAGGAAACAAAAAGAAAATAATTCTTTTTGTGTTGTGGGATTGGTGCTTCCCAAACTTCCTGTTTGTGATGGCCTTCTGAAACCCTCTGCTCAACTCAGAAGCAACTCTCCCAACCTCAACAGCTCCTTCATGTATTGTATTGAGGGGAAGGAACCTGAAGAAGATCCTCTGACTGAACCAGGCACTCTCTTAGCTCCTACTTTCTCTCTATTAATATTATCTTCTTATTAAAAAAGGGAGAAATAATTAATTAACCAATTAATTAAACTTTCTTTGCTTTTTATTCCAGTTCAACTTGTAATTTAAATTGGCATAGCAGCTAAGATAACGGTAATTAGGAAGGCAGTCAGGTATATACTGGGATTTCAACTTTGTGACTTAGAGGAAAAATTAAAACAGAGGCCCCTTGTCTGCTTTATCTGAGTCATTTCACTCCTTCTTAGAGCTCAAGCAGTAGTAAAGTAGCCATATCACTACAGGGGGATAAATAGAGAGGGGACCGTGTCTGCCTTTCTGCAGAGAGGCTCAACAGAGCACATAGGAGCAGGAAAACTTAGTAAAAGCATTGACAGATGCTGTCATTTTCCTCAGCAAAAAGCTGGGTACCAGGGCATCATCACACCCCTTCAGCCAAACCTAAGTGTCTCATTCAACTCAGCTGAGCTACATCAGAGTGAATTTCACCCTGGAAATTTTTCTTCATCCTTTTGTAATTGATACCATGGACAAATTTCCATCACTGTTATTACCATATGAGTTTAAAACATTTTCAACATCTCTCTAGCTGGAAAAGAGAAGGATTTTCCCCCATCACCACCCAATAGTTCCATGTTGGGTGAAAATTCCTTCCATGTCTGCTGATAATGATCCCGTGTCTGTCACAACTCAGATACACTCTGAGCCTACTCACTGATTAATGTCAAAATAACAATTCCCAAGCTGTTTGAATGCCTGAAAACTTTTCAGAATTATGCTATCATCGGTAATTATTTTTTTAGGCCTTATATTTATTCAATGTATTATAGTGACTTTAAAATTTAAATTAAGATGGAGTTGAGGACATAGAACATTGTATAATATATTCACTCATTTGCATATTACAAATCAGAAAGCAGCAAATGATCATTTATTTTTATTATAAGAGGAGTTGGCAGAAATGTTTTACGCTTCAGGTTGCTTGACAGCTCCGTTTTAAAACATTGTTTTGAAATGCTTAAATCCTTGCCAGATTCTTGAGTGTTTTTGTCTGAAACTTTCCAAGTTCAGTTCCTGTCTGAGACTGATGTTTTTACATATAATTTTTTGGAAAGTATAAATCTCAAATAGGCCAATCCTTGCATGCAGTTAAGGGATATATATTGCTATGCTAATGTTTGGATCTTAAAGTTCTTTTGTGGAATGGCTCTAACACCTTCCTGGTTTGGAGCAACATGTGAAGGTTGGCAGGGGTGGCAGTTTGGGTCTACTGGGTTTTGGTACTTCTGTGGCAAACAGCCAGATTTCTATGTATTATGGAACACAAAAAAGAAAATTTAAAAAAATCTCATGTTTTCAAGTTCATGAAGGTGCATCTAAACTGTTTGAAAGTCCATCTGCACTGTATGTGGTGCCAGCAGAGCTGGGGTAAAATTATGCTATGGCAAATCTTGGCTCCACATCCAGTGGAGATCTTTGGCAGCTGGACACAGCCAGGATGAGAAGCCATGAGGAAGACAAACTCATGTTGCTCCACCAGGCAGACTTGCTGCATTCCCAGGGTATGCAGGACAGGGCCATCATGGAAAACAACAGGGAATGGTCACATAATAAAATCATCTTCAAATGGGTGGGGGGAAAGGGGTGTTTTTACATCTCATGCCCTAAAATACTCTTTACTAGGGAAGTTTGAATAGAGACACTATTCACCATTCCTCAGTTTTTCCAAGGCTCAGGTCAAAGGAGAAAGGATGGGATTTTTTCTGGAATCCCTTGGTTTTGCTGCTAAAGCACTATTCCAATTTTTAATTGTCATGCAGCTGGTGACCAGGTCTTCCCTGTCAAGGCCAGAATTGAAATGGACAGCCACTGCCATCCATCAGATTTGAAAACGTAGAAGCAAAGACAAGCTGGAGAGTCCACCCAGTGTGGAATGTCCACCACTGTCCTGGTGGGCACAGAAACCCCCAGAGACCATTCACTGGGTCTTCATCTCTCTGATGGCCCTGCAGAGGGGAAAGTCTTCACTAGCAATGGAGAACTGATAGAAGTGAAGGGCTTCCTCAGAGTATGGAGAGTGGGACAAGAGAAGGTACAGCACAGCAAAAAGTTACCTGTGATAGGGTATGGTGACAGGACTGTGGCACATGTTTGCTGAGGGATGGAAAGCAGCCCTGGGATGTTCCCTGCAACTGCGTACCTTTTTTATTTAAAAACTACAAAACCACTAATTAGAATTTTCTTTCTGCTTTTGGCTTTGGAAAAAAAAAATTAAAAATGTATAAGCCCCTCTGTACTGGGTATGTATATTTTATTGCTGTATAATTGGGATCTTCATTAGTTCCCTGGCTGGTGAAGTGACAGGCTTTTCATGTGACACAGACACTAATGCATTGCGATACAGATCTCTTTTCCTTTTTTTTTCTGAGATGCTCCTTCCCAAACACATGCAATGCTCCCAAATAAGGACTTATGTGCAAAGCCCCTTTTTAGGGGATCTTTATCCTCTGCAGCGTCACTAAAAGGCAAGGCTCTGATTGCACCAGAAGCAGGAGCCGGGGCCGGGGGGGAGGGGAACGACACATTTGGAGATGGAGAAAGTATTAATCATGTTAATCCCAAACCCCAGGGTATAATTGCTGCAGCTCTCAAACAAAATGTTACTTTTATCTAAATTACTAAAGTGGGAAAAGAGCAATCCAGTTTAATTCAGCACTGGTGCAGATGTGGGGAACTGGACTCAGAAGGCTCCACAGTGGCTGCTCTTGGCATAAATGCTGCTCCTTCTCTTCCAGGAGCAGAGATTTTCCTGTGTCCAGAGGTGTCTGCTCCAGCTCCAGCTCCATCAGAGACTGGAGAGAGAGATGAGGGTGGAGTAAACTTCCAGGAGGAGGATGACTGGCTCTATGAGGAAAAGGTATTTCCCAGCCCTCTCTTTTTCCTTTTTCTGACAAAATTCAAGGTGTTTTTCCTCAAGGATGTCTTTCTCCTACAAGCTACTGAGAGCAGGTCCTAATGAGCAGGTTTCATATTCTTCCTGGTGGCTTGTGCCTTTCAGAGGCTGGTCACTGATTGATAATTTCCATGTTTTAAGGAAAAATTAATTTATAGATAACTGTGGCCCAGAAATGCACATTTTTAGACAGAGGGTGGGGAAAAATTCACATTAGCCTCACTGGGATGTTGAAAGCCAGCTTCATAAGGCAGTCCCACGTGGACTTTGGATATCAAAATCCCTGGATGCTGCAGCATCTCCTCGTACTGGGAGCACTGGTCATCCCACCTATTCTCTCCTCTTTAGTTCTTCCTTCAGCCAAGTGTTTCCAGCCTCCTGACCCAGGCCTGGTCACAGAACAGTTTGGGTTGGAAGAGACCTCAAAGATCAATGTACTTCCAACATCCCTGCCCTGGACAGGGATACTTCCCACCAGCCCAGGTTGCTCCATGCCCTGTCCCATCACCTAACCTGAAACACCTCCAAGGATGACACATCCACAACCTCCTTGGTTACAGCTGAGCTCAGATCTCCACAGACCTCACCACTCACCTCCAAGCATAAAAAGCACAGGGGGCTTTGCAGTTGAGAGAGGCACAGCTGAGACATTCAGTAGGAGGAAAGTGAATTGTAAGCTGGTCTGGTCACATTCAGAGGTGGTAAAGCATAAGGCTCTGCATATGTGCAAGCTCTGTCACCTATACAGCTACGAAGCTTCATCCACCTAAATCTAACACACTGCTGGGAACGTAAAAGACAATTCACTGGATGAGATTTAGATGCCTCCAAAAGTCACAGATGACTAACTCAGCATGCAAGAAGCTGATCCCCTTTTTTACTATTTCAAGTGCATTTGAGTTTAGGGGGGTTCTGGTGCATCAAAATAGCTTTAATTCATTGTGACAGGCTCTTAAAATAAAAGATTCAAATGCTCATGCAAGACATACTGTTTTCCTGACCCAAACTTTGTGCTCTCCAGAATCAGTCAGCCTGGTAGAAGAAGCTTTCAACACAACAAACTGTGAGGTATGAAGGGATGGTCCTGTCCTCAAAGCATGTGTCAGTGATGCTTGTTCAGTGATTCACAATAAGCTCATTAGAACATGGAGTTATCAGGGGAAAAAAACATCACTCCACTCCAAGAAATTCGCTCATGTTGCTGTTGAATCAGATGTGACACCAGCATGCATTTTAAAAGGTGCATTTTTTAATTCCAAAAACTTTTGACAAACACTTGTCCCAGTTTTTTAAAAGACTTGTCATATTTTTAGGTCTCTAAAGAGAATAAAGATCAGCTTTTTCCTTTATTGTCAGAAATTCTAGTCTGCTGCTGTCCACTTCAGCAATTAGTCCTTCTGTTAAAGCAGCCAAACAACTGCCCCTACAGTGTGGAAGTCACCAAACTTCTATCAGTAAGTAATGGGAACGGAAGAAAGAACATTCTGAGTCAGATCCACCCTCCCCACTATGTGTCCCCCCCACAGGTCACCACGGGATGCTCAGAGGAAACAGGACAAACATAAAGTCGCATTTCCCTGGTGAGTTTCCTTGCTCCCAGCAGAATGAGGCTTCAGGATTTTTTGTTAAACATTGTTCTACACCACCAAATTTCAGACAACATCCTTCTCATGCATAAGTAAGTTTCCTGCTCTCTGAACCTATTTGTACCTTTGGACTCCACACCATGCTTAGACGTCATGTTATGAAGTGCAATTATGCATTCCCAGGAAATTTTTAAACCCTTTGCTGATTTAAACTTGTTTGATAATTTGAGAGTCTGATTGTAGTGGTTTATTTTTAGGAAGCTAGTGAATAACTGTTCTCTACTCAGTGTTACTACAACACTGATGGTTTTGGAGGACTTCATTCACCACCTTCTTGCTCTTTCCAAGTTGAGAAGTTGCAGCTTTCAGAAATCTGCTACTGAAGTTCTTCTAAATCTCCTTATCCTTCATGCCCATCTCTAAAGCTATTCTGGTTTGCCAAAAAAAATTTTTTTGAGCAATTTCACAATATACTCAAAGTGTAGTTATTACATGGATTTATACATGCAGTAAGTTTTTCTCTCTTGCTTCTAACGTTCACTTTGTTTTCTAACATTTCCTTTATAAGCAATACAAAGGCTTCAGAGTTCCCAAGAACCTTGTCCATACCTTGCATTTATACTTTCCCACCCTCCAAGAAAGTGGGTGGTCAAACCCACACTAACCATTGGAAATTACCCTTGGCTGCCCTTTGATGCCTGTGAAGTGCTCATAGAGGTCTAAGTTGTCTGAGAAAAGCCATGACAGAGGCCAGGCTAAAAATTTAACAGCATGATGTTGCAGTCAGTGAATTCCACAGCCCAGGAAAGTTCCCTAGCTCTTGTAGATTCCCCTAACTCCAGCACTACTTACTTGAGACATGAAGGTTTTTACTCCAGATTTTTTTTCCCATGAAATTTAAGTGGCCATAATACCACATAAAGACCTACCTTTCTATTGTATAAATGTCAATGGGACAAACTTTACTGAAAGCTTTTTGGAAATCTAAGCACTCAGGGCTACATCTGTTCCTGTGTCCAGGAGCCAGCAGTGCTCTGTTGGTCAATATTGTTCTGCCTTTTGTGGCTACTTATTTTTCTCTTTATTGTAGAGTCTTCCAGATTTGCTAGTGAAAACATCAGGATTCCCATTTCATGGCTTTTCAGATTTCCCTTTCTATTCTTCTGAATAAATTGGCAAGAAATTCCATTTTTTGCTACCTAGGTAGACTGAAGCAGCAGATTACCCAGCATAGTTAGTAGACTGGAATTTCAGTTTCCTTATTCCTTCACAGCTCTTTTGGAAAATACCATCTGGTCTTGATGATTTTTTTACCATTCAGTTTTTAATTTTAAGCCTAAAATATAAAATGGCTCCTCATGCTCATCTCTTGCAATGAAAATTTCCCATGTGGGAACACGACTAAATTCCTCAGTTCATTTAACTTTCCTGCTGTGCTTTCTTTTACAGGTCTCCCACTGAATTCTGATCTTCTGTGAGCTGTGCTAGCCCTGTGTCATACATTTACTTTTAATGCTTGGGAAAAAAAAAATATTATTATGTCTTTAGCAAGTTCTTTCTCAAACACGTTTTTGGCTGAAGCCAATATGATTTTACATTAACTTTACAGAGTTTACTTCCCTCATTTGAAAGACTTCCTTTTAATTCTAGTCACTTCTTTTATGTTACTATATAACCACAGCCAGAATTATTTTTGTCCATTTGAAAGTTTTCTAATAATGTTCTAGAGATTCTAATACAATGTCTTTCAAAAGTATCCCCACTACTTTCAATCATTTTGCTCTTTTAGCCAATCCCTTTAAAATCACTTTTATGTGGGATCCTCTTTTTTTTTTTTTTCTGTATTTTGCCTTTAAACTTCAGAGTGATTTCTGCCTTTTTTTTGCCCCCTCCTATAAAGTACCGAACTTCAGTCTATAATGGTCACTCTCATGGAGATGTATTTTTGATGGTCAGACCTTGAACCAGGTCTCCTGGACTGCTCCTCACCAAATCAAAAGGTTGGTTCTTGTCTTTCCTGCTCTCCAAAGAAAAAATCACATACTCTGCTTGAAAATGTAGTCTCAGCACCTCGCCCCTTTGTAACAGTCACTAATCACCATGGGGGTAGCTGAACTCTACTTATATTTTTGTGTTTTCAGCCCTGAGAGACTAATGAACATTACTCCATGCTTGATGACCCCGTGCTCCATCATGAAGTTGTCACCTACCCAGTATACAGTGTGTGGCCACTGAACCACTTCTTCCTGCATATGCAGAAAATTTCAGTCCTTATGAATTTTGTGCTACTTTATTTTACAGTGAACATTTTAACCACATTGACCTTTAGTATCTCCCTAGTATCTCTTCTCCAGTGATGCCAGTTATGCTGCTGTTACTGTATGAATGACACTTAGTATGAACGACCCACTGATTGGAATGTCTTAGAAGGCCTTTAGCTCAATACTTTCCTTAAGAACTGAGTCTCCTGCTCACCCACTTTAATTTTAAAAGCATTCAAATTGATACTTGCAAATATTTGGCACTCATTCATCTGTTGGTATTTTTACCTTATTCTTAAATGCCATCTCCAGCCAAGGTCTGCTTTGGCCACATGGAAACCTGCATCTCATGGGCATGTTCCATAAATTTAAAGAAATTTATTAATTTTTTCACTGGTCCAGATCCTGGTCCCATTCACACATGTCTCATTTATGCCTCAAGACTTCTGATTTTTCGCTCCGATACTTAGTTCTGATGAAGATTTAAAAAATAAAACTGCTGGTATCTTGCTGCATAGTATCCTTATCAGCAAATGAAACCTTGTGTCTAAAACTTCTCTCCTCCTTGGGCAGATGGTAGCAACACAGACCACTCCCACTGACCTTACTTGGCACAGGAGCTTACCTAGACACCTCATGATGATCTGCAGGAGCTCCCAGAGCAGTTATTCTCACACCCAACAATGAGATCCTCCTTGCTGCATCCTGCACCGCATCCTACAGCTAACATTTCATTGTGTCTATTGGGCAAGCACCCCTCATCTCCCACATTTTCATCTTTCAGAGAGTGACAACAGAACAGATCCAAATCATACTAGAAAAATGGAAATTATATGTGCCTTCTGCTTGGGTTAGATTTGTTAAAAGTTATTAAGAATGAATGCGACAAATCAGAGTTAATCCTTCAAAACTACTAGCTGCAGCTCCATCAAAAGCACTTGATAAGATTGCTTGAGAATTTTGATGTCCTGCCAGTTTTTTTTCACAGCTAGAGATAATTTAGAAATTGAGCCAAACCACTATAGAAAACTCTGTGCTATTTTGAACAGTTTTGTGAAAATCAGAACCTGAACCCTTTTCACCAGGGGAGACACTCTTTCCTTGTATCTCTATTTTTGTATTTCAATATTACAAAATTAACTCTTTCCTTACCTAATCCAAATCACCAAGGAGCAGAAGAAAAGTCTGAAGGCCAAATATACAGACGTCTCTTTAACAGCAACATTAACATCTGTCAACAAGGAAAGGGGAAGGTCCAAGATAGAGAAGGGATGGAACGGGGACCAGCAGCATAGGAGAGCATTTGTGCTAAATTAGCAGCCCCAGATGCTGAGCTGCATCACTCCAACTGAGACAATGGACTGGCAGCTCTTCAGCCACCTCCACAAGTCCTGTGGACTTGAATGTGATACTTAAACATCTTTTAATAAAAGAAGTCCCTTAACACTTAATCCTGGTGGGAAAACAATTTTCCACAGCAATTTTCAGCCAGGAGTTCCCATCATCCTCTTGAGACACATCCCTCACTATGAGAAAGGGCTTTACCCATGCAAAAGGGCAAACCCTTGATGTCTTCCAAAAAAGGCCTGAACCAAAGACACCAGGAGACAGAGGACACTCACCTTCCCTCAGGACCTTGTGCTAGCATTTAATCACCTCCATTGTTAAAATCTTATGGCTTATTTAGTTCTGAATTTCACCAGCTTCAGCTCCCAACCATTAGTTCCTATTATGCCTTTCTCCACTAAATTAAAGAGCCCTTTAGTACCTGGTATTTTCTCCCTATGAAGGTACTTATACACTAATCAAGTCACCTCTTGCTCTTCTCTTCCACAATCTAAATAGATTGGGCTTTCTAAAATCATTCACTGTAGGGAATTTGCTCCTAATCTTCACATCATTTTTGTGGCTCTTCTCTGAATCTTCTCTGGTTCCTGTACCTCTTTTATGAGCATCTCACAACCCTCGATGTGAATATTTGCATGTAGAGAGGAGAAATCTTCTCCTTACTTTCACCAGTTTCTGTCTAAATCTAATTGCTACAAAACCATGTGGACTTANGGAGACTCCACACCCTCTCTGGACAGCCTGTTCCACTGCTCTGTCACCCTCATTGTGAAGAAGTTTTTTCTTATATTTCTGTAGAACCTTCTGTGTTCCAGCTTGCATCCACTGCCCTGAATCCCTGCTTACTGCAGGGGGGTTGGACTAGGTGGCCTTTGGAGGTCTCTTACAATTCAATGCATTTTATGATTCTTTGATTATTTTCCTTCAAACTCTGTGCCAGGCTCCCTTGTTTAGGAATAATTCAGAGGACGCTATTATCCCAGCTCATGCACATCACCTGCAACAGGTAGTAACAACCACCATCAGTGTGTAGGAAATCTCCTCAAGCTGCTATTTGATTCACGGAGTGAGAGATATGTATTAAAATGATCAGATCTAATAGGTGTTGCTTAATGTTACTCCAAGGAACAAAAAATATATGTCTGTGTGTCTTGACAGACATGAAGAGATTCAGTGTCCACTCCTGCTGCCTGGGTGCTACTCTGCTGTTCAAATGCCTACCCAGTTTGGGCACTTGGAAAGGAAAACAGCCAAATGGAGCCTTTCTTCATGTAATTCTTTTTAAATTACTCATTTACAAAACAAGGCTGATATGACAGATTGTATGTCAGACCAGCTCATGTGAAGGTGATGGTGGTGTGGCTGAAATTCCAAAATGACTTCCTGGTTCTCAGCTGTGCAGCTTCTGCAAAATAAGATTTTCATGCAGTACTACCAGCTCACAGCCTCTCCAGACTCCTCTCTCTCTCTCTTTCTCTTCAAAAAGAAGTGTATGTATGAAAAGCATTTGTAATTATCATACAGTGCAGCACATTAGCACAGATATAGCTACAGTTCTGTCACTTTGTAGTGATAATGGTGTATTGTTGGTGTTGTGTTTCTACTGCAATGACGGCACCAAAGGAACACTAATGTCTGGCAGCCCAGATGCAAAGATAGAGTGTTATTTTACTACAAATATGGGGGTAAATGCAACGGATTTATGGCTTGAACAATATACATTGTTGGATTAGAGCACAACACAGTCCTTCCTCCTTAAGCCATTAGAAATGCTGTGGGAAGAAAAGGAGAATATTCCACGTATTATAGATCCCAATTACTGCTGCATTACACAGTGGAGCGAGGTCTGTATTGACCTCACATTCAAATTACAAAATAAATATGTGTTATGCAGCTCTCTGTGCAAGGCTGATAGGAAAGACTTGTGGGGATGGCTGAATGGGAGGAAAGGCCATCACTGCAGAGGGGGAGAATAAACCCAAAATTGCAGACCAAGCAGACTCTGCTCCACTTGGCCATGGCACAGGAAGGGAGCATAAGACAACTTTAAAGTATTTGTCTCTGTTCTTAACTGAGTTTCTGCTCTCCTGTTCCCTCTGAGCCGAGGTCATCTCTCTGCACCTCACCTGCAGGGTACACCACAATCTCCTCCCAAATCCTCCTTCATGTGAGTTTTTTCCTCCTCAGGGAGCACATGAAGATGTCTTCTTAAGATCTAGGTGAAACAATGTGGCTTGGTATCCTAACCATTGAAAAGGTTGCATTTTCCAGTGGCAAATTAGGGAGACTGATTGAAATCTGGCATTTTCCAGCTGCTTCATCATGCAGGGTCACTTCTTTGGCACCCTCATGCTAAGCCTTCATCCTGAGACACTGCTGCCAGGAATTTCATTATTTAACAAGGCAATTCCGAAGCAAGGTCTGGGATTCCCTGTGTCATGACCTCTGATGGGTTTTCCAGCCAGCTGGTGACATTTTCTTCCTGCAGCTCATCTGAAGAGAGCTGCAAGGGCAAAATCACCAGGCAACTTTCCTGTCTGAACTGCCATAATCTACCCCAGGTTTCCAGATTCAGGAAGGACTGAAGAAACAGAGATGTTCCACACTGGCCTTGCAAGACATCCATCCACACTGAAACAAATGAGCTCCACAGCTCCTCTGCCATTTCTCTCAGCTGCAACCTGGTGATCTCTTCATATATTAAACAAACATTAAATGAAGAAGGCTCAAATGTCCCTCCTCAGTGGTCTAGAGGGGACATGTCATAATGAACACTATTTTCATCGCTATTACCATTAGAAGTAGATGTGCACACACAATGTTCCATTTGAGGGATGTTCCAGAGACCTCAGCCATCAGCAGCACCCCTTGCTCTTGCAAACCCAGGATTCTGTTTCAGGATGAACCCACTGAATCATTTTGCTGGGGAGAGATCATGTCTGTATGTGTCATACATCAATGTGCAATGGAGATGAAAGCAAGATATCCCCATGGCAGGTGGGTATATGGCCTATGGAGATGTCTGACCACCCTAGGCCATCCTGACTGACAGCCTAGGATGTGTCCCAGCAGGTCTTGAAGGTTTGCTGACCCCAACTTGTTCCATGGCTTCCACACATTTCCCCCTACACAATGCAATTGTCACCAGCCTACCATCTCTCCCTACCATGGCATCATGGTTCTGGGAGGCCAAGGAAACCCCACCTCAAATTAACACCTGGCTCAAAATGGCACATGTTTGACACCTTCTGACATGTTTTGTTATAACTTTTGCCTCCAAAAAGATGAGGCAGCTGAGCAGTTTTCCTTTGCCCTACACAGCTAGTCTGGGGAGTAATTCTGACTATTATTATTATTGTTGTTGCTGTTGTTATTATTATGATGATGTCTGACTGCTCGGTGTCTTTGTCAAGGGGGTGTTCAATGGAGATGCACAACCTTTTGAGCTCAGGCCCTTATCCTCAGGTCTCCCTGTAGGATTTAGGAAGCCAGACGCTCTGATCTGGGGACTGCACTTTCTCCCACCCAGAGGAGATGCTCTTAGCTCCTCTTCTTCATGGGGCCCCAGGTAAATGTCCACTTTGGGGCTTGCCTGTGCTTGAAAGTGTGTCCATTTAGCATAAGGTGATGTGACAAAGTGATTCAGTTCAAACAGAGGACAGGTGCAGCATGTATTCACTTCCCTGTATCAGCCAGGCCTCTTTCAGTTTGCCAAAGATAATGAGGAGGAAGCTTAAGCACATTGGAAATAGATCAAAGCAACCACACCAAAAATGACTTTGCATGAGTCTGGACTGATTTTAATCTGGACTGATATCACTTTATGCTGTAGCAACCTAAGTCCTCTGAAATGAGAATTTTTGTTTCTCCAAGTGCTCCAGAGCAGAGAAAAAATAAGAAAAGCAACACATTTTGGTGACCTTTGGACAGATGTATATCCTGTAAGGAGCCTCTAATCTAGAAGAGGATGTATACTGAGCCACAGCACTATATTGTCACATGCTGTGCTCCTATAATTAAAGTGTTTCCATTGTAAACTCAATTTTTAGGGGTTTTATAACTTTCCTTAAGAGAGTGAACAGCAATGACCTGTTTCTGCATTCTAAGCAGGTTTTAAGGTCATTATGTGAGTGCTAATGCTCCTTTACAGTATATTACAATGAAATGAGTCTTTCAGAGTAAAAGTATTTCACAGTATTGGCAAAAATTCATCTTAATTTTCACATCTACTTAATTTCAGGAGCTTTTATAATTAAATGTTTGGTTGCACTGGCAAACAGAGGGAGCATATCCTTGTCATCATGAAAACAATCCTACCCCATCTGCATGCTCTGCTGGGGAAGAACAAAATAGCTTTACATGGAACTTCTTGAAAAGCCAAATGATGATTTCTTCATACGGGAGGAGTAGATGGATGTTATTTTCTCAACTTGCTCATAAGCTTTGGATGCTGCTCTCCAGCTGATATCCAGCAATCACCCACTTGAGAATATGCCCTTTCCAAGGTAATTTTATGCTTTCCTGTACTTCTGGATAGAGGAGCATGAAGGGTCTGAAACTCCTTAGGAACTGCCACCCCGAGTGAAAATAGAGCTGTAAAGCAGTGGTGGATGAGAAGCAGAGTGGTGGGAATGGGGATCAAGCAGTGCCTTTTTCTTTTCACCAAGAGCTACTACAACCCCATGAGAAATTATCCCACCTCCAGGGAAGCAACCACCTAACCTCATTCCCTGTACAAACAGGAGAAGAAGTAGCTGAAGGCACAGGGCTCCTGGGTGCAGGAGGCTCCCCCTTGTATAGAAAAACTCTGCCTGTTTTTGTGACATTCACACCAATGCCCTGGGCAGGGATGGGGAGCAGCACAGAGCACAGCCTGCCTTCAGACATTTATCAGAGTTCACATGGTTAACTGAAATATTTCTACTCCTGCAGCTTTAATTCATTCAGTGTAGTTCAGAAGCTTCTGATAATAAGACCTAATTTATAATTAGGCTTTATCAGTAATCAGTTAATTTATAGAACCCTAATTCTCATGAAGGTATTTCAGAGGCTTTGCTTATTATATTGTGGAGTTAATGCCCATAGACAACCAAATCACAATGATAGGATGGAAATAAATTTCAGGGTAATCCTGCTCCATAACTACTCTAGTTATTTACTTCAAATTTCATGCAGTGGGTGTAATGCTGTGTATCATTTCTGCAGGCAGCCAGGACCGAGAGTACTTCATTGAAACATGTCAGGAAGAGAGCATCAGTAACAATTAGCCACTTCTTACCTCCCTGGGATTTTCAGAGGTCTGGTGTGGTCTGAGAACCAAGTCCCACACAGAGAATAGGAAGATGCTGGTGGGAAGGGATGCAGCCAGGGCTGGATGAGGAGAGACATCACCCCCAGGCCTAAGTCAACAGCCTATGGAAAGTCACAGACAGTTTCTCATGGGCTTCAGGTCTGATTGTTCTCACATGGCTAGTCTGTATGTGTGTAAATTCCCCAAAATTCTCAACTAATGGGCTATTTCTGGATGGATTGTCTCTTCTGGCTCTTTGGGATGCATTCCCAAATTGTGCCAGCCTTTCCTGCAACTGTATCATGCTGTGAAAATACTTTCCCCTTCCCATCCACTCTCTCCACACTTTCAGACCTTTCCAAACCTCCATATTTCTTGCCCCCATCTCTCTTACATCGTTCCCTCCAATGCACTATGAATAAATCAAGACAAACCTTCTATTTCCACCCCTCTAAGCCCTTTCAAACCACACCACTGTTCATTCATGATTATTTCTCTTCCAAAAGAATTGAAACCCATAGATAATCTTGCCATACTTGTTTTCAGAGAATTGATAACTGATATTCAGATAATTGATATTTTAAGACCAAGCCCAGACCCTAATGAGCCCAGATAGCTGCCTTGCAGTGCAAAGCTCTCTTTGGTTGACTGTCACTTCTTCAGCCTGTAAACCCTCTGAGAGATCCTAGCCAACCAGTTTCAATTAAATTTCAATTAACATATCTGAGTAGAACGTTATATGCTCTGGAGTCACCAGGAGGGCTGGATTAAAGCACAAATATGAGCAGCTCACCCCTGAGGCCCTCACTTCTGGGACTGTGCAGCCACATGAAAAACCCCACTTTGCTTTCAAAAAAGCAGCTGTTTCCAGCAGTGGTAGACTGGACCGCAGGCATGGGAAATTAAGGGACACACCATCCCACCAGGGACCTGCAGGAGTTCTGGGCCAGAACATCAGGTGATGCTGCTTGTGCAGTGCACAGTGCAGCTGTTGCACTATGACGTGGTCCCACCCTCACCTTGGGAGGATGCAGAGCCTTTGGTGGGCAGTGAGCTTTGGACCACATCTTCCAGTGTGTCCCTTTATCTCCTGATTTCCCTTCAGTTTTGTCTCATGACATTCATCCCTTCTATTAATTTTGCTGACTCTGCCTTTTTGAAGAGAGTATTTATTAAATCACTGAGAGTCTCAGCTCCAGCAGCTGTGAGTCACCTTCCATTTCATCTCTCTTCCACAGGCACTGCTTTCCCTAATGTCCTTCTCCCACCCCAATGGCCCCATTTCTCTCCATGTCAGTCCAGCTCATGCTGTTGGTTTACAGCCCCTAGCTTCTCCCTTTGAACGTCATTGTTCCTTGCTTCCACTCCCCAGTCCACTTCTACGGCAGGTTTTCTTTTATCCTCAAGTCCATGAGCTTCCTTTTCTTGATGCCACATGAGCCAGTTCTCCTCTCTTGTAATTGCAGAGGAGCTGCAGTCTGTTGTGCTTTAATTAAAGTCTATTAGTAGTGGCATGTTATTGATTTACTATACATTTGCATTAGCTGAGTACTTTACACTCTTATCTGATGGGCAAAGGATTGATACGTTACATGGAGCCTCCCTTGGTGAAACACCAGCAGGAGATGCAGAAGGCCCACCTGGGTAGATCTGCTGAGCGCCAGCTGGTTATTGCCAGTCACAAATCCAGATGCTAAACCATGAAGCTGGAGTAACAGTTTTATTGGAACAGGTTGCCTGGGGAGGCTGTGGATACCCCCTCTCTGGAGGTGTTTAAGACAAGGGTGGATGAGGCATTGAGCAACCTGGTCTAGGAAGGTGTCTCTCCCTGTGGCAGGGGGGTTGGAACTAGATGATCTGTAAGGTCATTTCCAACCCAAACCATCCTACAATTCTGTGAATACTAGAACGATTTTCATTGGAAGACAATCCAGCTGTGCCCATTTCCTGAGCCTAGGCTGGAAATGGAGCCAAACTTTCAGCCCATGTCTACAGGATCTCACTGTCCAAGATCTCTCTTGTCTTGTGCTCTGGTCTCAGCTGACTTTGGAAGCCATGCTCAACATGTCTACCAGCACAGAAAACTTGACTTCAGACTCAAGGAGGACTCCAAAAACCTGTATGGAAACAACCACAGCTTATCTAGATTCCAGGCACAGAGGGTTTGGAGGCAGACACCAGCTCTCCAGATGCCACTCAGTGGATTGGTACAGCACTCCCACTTCTGGCCAGGTTGTCTGAGCTTGCCACTCCTTCCAAGAGAGAAGATGAACATCTGACTGCTTTAAATCTCCAGGGTTACACATGTATCTTCTGCCTTGGGGGAACAATTTTGCAGCAGAAGTGAACCCAACCCCACCCCACTGGAAAATCCCAACGAACACTGGGAATTCCCATGTAACAGGTTATCTACAAGAAACCTTGTGGACTTGCCTGTGCAATGGTATGGTGGAGAGCCCTCTCTGTTCCCTCATCCAGCAAGTACCCTGCTCAATCCAGGGCAGCTCCTTCACACATCCACCCACAGCATTTCCATGCTTACTCTGTGCCAGAGAGAAGGCTGAGGGGCTTTCAGCAGCAACATGAGATGCTGCCTGCTCCTCGTGACATGACTGAGGTCCCAGCTAGCTTTTCCCAGTAGGAAGGAGATGGGAGATGGTGCACAGCCAATGCCACTCAATGATCAATCCCACATCATCTCCTGCCAAGTGAAATTTGGAGCTAAATTAGCAGCAATCATTCCAATAGATGTTCTGTTGTGCTTAGGTAGGCACTAGATATATCTCCTGCTTTTCCAGAGAGGGCTTCCCCATAGCTTAGAATCATAGAATGGCCCAGGTTAGAAGGTCACCGAATCCAACGATCAACACAACTCTGACAAGAACGATCCCTAAACCATATCTCTGAGATCTATGTCTGCCCATCTCCAGGAATGATGCCTCAACCCCTTGCCTTGGCAGCCTGTTCCAATGCTTGATAACCCTTTCAGGTGACTTAACTTCTTGCTCCTTTCTAGAGGTCTGTCCAACTCAGTTTGCTTTGCAGAGGTATCAATCGAGAGACTATAATGAAATGCTCAGAGTATTGTAAATAAACAAATCTTTGAGGCAATTCAAAAGAAAACTGAAATGAGAGAGAGCTGGCCTATATTAATCTCGACTGGTTCTCAGCAAAAATGTATGCAAAAAGCACATTTCCATATGGAGGCAGTCTTATTAGTTGACAAAGATGAGATAAATAACTCGGTCTCTGTTTTCTGCTATGGATGGCAGCTATTTTAAGTATTTGGGAGATCAGAGTTACCTGTTCTTGCACCTTCATATCTATTTGCAATAGTGCCCTATTGACCTTGCTGCATAAAGCAGGTCAAAGAAAATAAAAATGTTAGACCCTCATTAGAAGATATGAAACATCAGCCAAGCTGTGGGCATCATCCACTTAACCACCTGGAGCAAACTTGCCTGTATTTGCATCCAACTTAAATTACTATTTCACTTGCGCTGACTCTTGCAGAAGTCCTGTTTGTCCTGTAGGTGCAGTGATGTCCCATTAGTGCTCCCCACAGCAACACCCAGACTGGGGAATGGATGCTCAGTGAAGGCACCCTCAGGATTTGCACAGAAATGGGCTCAGGAAACCCACCAGAAACTCTGCTGGGAGATTTCACCTTCAACCCATGCTCATCTTTCTACTCTCTATGATTCTATGATTCTGCAAGGTCATTGCATTGCTGAGACTTCTACCTCCCACAGCAAAAGAAGATGTTGCTTTGCCCAGCAAATCCTCTGCTTTGGTTACCCTCCTCTTCGTCCTGTGATCCCATTCTGAGATATTCCCTACTCTGTTTTTAATCCCTGTCTTTCACGTGCCACAAACATTCTGGCTAAAGCGAGTATTTCAGACAGTGAACATTCTGTCTTGACAAATTTGTACCTTTTCCCAAAATTCTCCTGTTAGAATGAATCTGGTTTATGGAAAGTTGGAGGGAAATCAATTTGGCCACATTCACATTAGGAGAGAAAAGGAAAAGCATACTATTTTCCTACCTTTGGGAAAAAGAACAACCCAGGCTAAATTTTTCATGCAATGCTAACAGCAGCATTTCTCTTGGTAGTTTAAAATAAAGACTCTCTCCCCCCATGTTTTCTGCTCCCTTAAGTTTCTTTCTTCTGTTCTGTGGATATAAATAATTCTATTCTATTCCTCTGCATGCAGAATGCCAGTGGTATTTTGCTCACACAATCAGATCTGAGCATGAAACAAAGGAAGACTTCAGGATCACAGAAGAAGTTGTCACAGAAGTTACTGGGGGACTATCCTATTCTATGGGTAAGCAATGGTGGGGCTTCCTGGCAAGAAAGTGCAGGCAAATGATGATAGAGAGGGTGCTGTGGTGTGTGGAGGTGGAGAGACAATCAGAGCCAGTAGGGGGACAAATTTTCAGCCATTCTGTCACAACATGGACAACTTGGGAAGTAAACTAACTTTGGTCAGCCTATGTGGTGATGTGCATCAAGCTCATCCTTACATCCGTCACAGAGGTACAATTTTACTTTAGCTTAACCCAGTTTCCAATTGGCTAAAAATAAGCAAAGGAAACTTGGTCCCATGTTTAATGAAAGGTTCTATAAGCAGACATTCATCATTTTAAAATGTTGCCTTTTAATCCATGCAATGGTCTAGGTGACTAGGTTTCATCAACTTAGCACAGTACAAAACCTTTCGGTATGTGCCCTGTTTGGGAAAAAAAAGGTTCACAAAATGTGATGCTCCAATTGAGATATGAGTGAACACAGACCTGCTAAATTAACAGAGCTTAATGAGTTACCCCTCATCTAGCTACAGGAGTTAGCCTTGTGTCCACCCTCTTTGAAGTGTGTTGTACTCACATAAACCACCCAAAGAGGCTTTTCATAGGGATTCTTGTTTGGGCAAAGCTTCATAATAGCTGGTGCTGGGATTGTCAAGAATTAGGTGGTTGCTTTGCTAATATTTTCCTTCTATCCTCGCCTCCAATTGAGTCTCTACTGCACAGACTAGCTCTAAACAACATCCCTGAAGCTTTTATCTGCAGGTGACAAACAGAGGCATACAAACTGGATTGGCAGGAACACAAAGAAGGCTTTCATCTCATCATTGCATGAGGCACTTACAGTAACTTCTCCAGGAAAAAAGAGATTATGCATCAACATTGTGAGCATAAAGACAATTTAAAAGGGATGTTAAGAAACTTCATGTCAGGAAAATATAGAACATCTGCAAACAGACGAGTGTTCAGTAATAAGCTACGTCAACAATGTTGGAGGAAAGAGCCTGTTTTCTTGCAGTGACAGGCCCACAGAACATCCCAAAGGGGATTTTAACAGGCTAAAGTGCTCCTCCTGGTCAGAAACATCATCTGATGAGTGCTGCCCTTGGGTTCTTTGCCTGGGTTTTTCTCACCTACTCCAAGCTTTGCTGCTTCCCTGGTTCATCTCACAGTGAAGCTCACCCTCACTGCTCTGCCTCAAGATAGTTGATAGCTAATGGTCCCAGAAGATTGCTGGGCTTGACATTGATACTACTGCTTCTTTTCATGGCAGTTTATGGTATTTTCCCCCCATGTTTGGCAGGGCGGGGGTTTCAGCACAGAATGAAGAGCCATAAAGGGATGAAAGGCCATAAAGGTAACAAGGGGACTGGAACATGTCTCTGATGAAGAAAGGCTGAGGGACTTGGGTCTGCTCAGTCTGGAAAAAAAAAAAGGCTGAGGGGAATCTAATTAATGCTCACAAATACTGAAAGGATGGTATCAGGAGGATGGGGCCAGTCTGTCTTCAGTGGTGCCCAGTGACAGGACAAGAGTGAATGGACACAGACTTGAACATGGAAACCTCCATCTAAACATGAGGAGGAACTTCCTTCTGGTGAGGGTAGCAGAGCCCTGGCACAGGCTGCTCAGAGAGGTGGTCAAGTCTCTTCCTCTGAAGATATTCCAAACGTGCCTGGAAGCATTCCTGTGTTACCAGCTCTGGGTGACCCTGCTCTGGCTGGGAGATGGATGAAATTGGCCCTTCCAACCCCCACCTCTCTGTGAAAGAAATGACAGGAGAGTTGGAATGTACTACACTCCCTGCTAGATGACATGGAGACCAGTAGTGCCAGGCAGGAGTATGTATAATAATTATAATCATAATAATCCAGGATGACAGGGAAGACTCAACCATTCAATAACAAGCTGAAACAACTGGTTATTAGTCCACTAACTCATGGATAACTACTGGTAGCACACATTTATTCCCATTTGTTGGTGAACACTACTTCCTTTTTTGCAGCTGATGCTTTTGAGGTACTTCCACCCTCCAGCTCAGTGCTGAGCTAAGTTCCTGTGCCAGCACAAACACTGCCAGACCTGCCAGGGGGATGTGGTGCCTGGGTTTCTGTGGCTGTCTTCACCTCCTCAGGGCTCTGTGCTCTCACCTCTGCCAGCTGGATATAGCATGTGCCAGCTGGTGGGGTTTCTAACTTCTCAGAGATATACCTCCATCTAAGCCTAGTGCCTTCTTTTGCATTAACAGTCAATAGTGTTCTGGGCCAGAGGGTCATTTGGTCCAGGAGGTCACCACTGGCCTCACACGAGACATCCTAAGGTGATCCATGCCCCATTGTACAGGACATTTCTCTTTCATCATATGCAAGTCAAAAGGGGTCTCCTTGGCTTGAGTTAGACAAATGGCTATTATTTTTTGCAAGTACATCTATTTGTGAGGCACTCCTGTGCCAAGGTGCCAGCTGGGACAGGATGTTCTGCACTGTCTCCGTCTTCTAACTCAGAGCAGCAGAAATGTCCTTGTAAATGAGAACTTGATGGATTTTAATCTGTGATACATAGAGCATTTCACCTCTTGAGCTTGAGGCCAGCAGGTGAACATGGTAACCATTTCTCTGTTTTTAAGATGAAGCTCTGAGAGATTTGGGTCTCATCTTGTCCCACCAGCTTTTTTCTTCTGCAGATCAGAGGAAGGCAGATAAGTCCAAGGTATATCCCGCTCTTTGAGACTCCTGTGGAATGAGGAAGTCCAGTGCTCAATCAGTAATGTCCAGTTACAGGCCCAGAGCTCTGTAGTGGTGGGCATCCAATACAGCATGGAAAAATCCACTCTGAACTCTGGGGGCTGCATTTCATGTACTCTTGAGCTGCATGTGCCTACTAAGTTCCTCCATGTGAAGAAGAGATGAGGAAAAGCTCTTTATCAGGGCGTGTAGCAATAGGATGAAGGGAAAGGATTTTAAGCTGTAAGAAGGTAGATTTATGTAAGGTATCAAGAAGAAATTCTTTACTGAGGGTGGTGAGGCTGAAACAGGTTGCCCAGAGAAGCTGTGGCTATCCTATCCCTGGAGGTGATTTTGCCAGGTTGGATGGGAGTTGGAGCAACCTGGTCTGATGGAAGGTGTCCCTGCCCAGGGGAGGGGGTGGGATGGGATGGTCTTTAAGGTACCTTCCAACTCACTCTATAATCCCTCTAGAAACATCCTGACACCTCCAGCCTCTTGTCCTTCCCTCTTCATCCTTCCCTCTGCTGCTCTGATGGCAGAGAGCAATGTGCCAAATGGTTTTGGCTCCAGAGAGTTTGGGAGTATCCCCAATACTCCTGCTCCCAGCGGAGCTGGTCAGTGGGCAGAAACAAGTAGCTGGCCACATTCTCACCACTTCATTCATTTGAAAGTGAGCTCATACCTTACAAGGAGGACAGGCAGAGCCGGAGTTGCAGTTGGGGGGGAAGAACTATACAAACCATCTGAGCACAAGCTGCTTCCTGCATGAGTTGGCTCAGCAGAAAGCAATATTTTCTACTGAAACGTTTTAAACTGTAGTGGGCACGAAGGGTGTGAATTATCTGACTCGTAGCAGATGCCTGGTGCTGCTTTAAGCACCTAGATGTTTGGCAAGGATTCCTCTCCACTACCCCAAACACCAGCAAGGCATTGCTTTCTGCCAGTGACTGCTTTTAGCACACTCTGTGTCAAAAAATGTCCACGCCGTCTGCTGCAGGCTGGCCTGTCATGCACAGCCTGGGATGGGACTTGCTGGGATTCACCTTCTCAAAATGTCTCTGGTCCCTGATGATCTCCCAAACACATGCCACTGCTTGTCAAAATAGCAATTTCCCCAGACCTTTTTTTCTCTTTCCTTAAGAAATGCCTTTTTTTTGCTCAGCCTGAAAAAACAAGTGATCTTTTTGTGCCTTGCCAGGGCTACAGGGCTCACCAAGAAGGCAGGAGCTGTACTTGCGCCCTCCACGAGGTGGGATCATCCCCATGCAGCCCAGCAATGGCTAGAGCTGGGCTGCAGGAGGGAGCGACGTTCAGGGTATGGCATTGATAAAAGATGTAACTTTATGGTTTGAGAAATCTCAAAATAATTCATTGTCGTTGAGACAATTATTCTTTCACTTGATAACCCCTCCCCACATGGAAAGGGGAATTGGGGAAAGCAAGGAAACACAACAGTTGAAATATAAATATATTTAATAGGATAGGACTAAATAATTAACAATAATACTAAAGATCCAGTATTAGCCCAAATAATAATAGAAGATATACAAGAAATATACACAATTTTATCAGTAGGAAGATGGTCATTCCCAGCAGTGGACAGCAGGTGTTGGACACAGCTCTGGGACAAAGGAAAGGGCTGAGAGGTCTGGTGGTGGGGCAAGGAATTTCTCTGAACAACTAAAGTGCAATTTTCCCCAACATTAGAAGAAAAATTACCCTAGGACATGCATCTTTGCTGTCATTGAGGCCTCTCCGGCCACCATAGTGCTAGTGGCTTGTGGAACTTGGCTCTCTGTGACCTTGTAAGATTCTTCTCTGTGCAAATGGCTGCTGGTGTTACCATAAGGCAGACTTTTTGGCCTGCTTGGGAATCTAGACAGTTGAAAAGCTGGTCAATACAAACAGGTATTAAGTTTGGAAAAGTTCAGAGAAATTCCATCCAAGGTAGTTACACATATAGGCACTGAAACACAGGTGTATAAACTTCTTTCCCAATTTTAATCGTTTGGGGGCTCTTCCTTTCCAGATTGAAATGACATAGATGAAGATCTTAAGTAGATGGCCCTTCCTGCCATCAACCGCCTTTCCCAAGTTTTGACTGAATTTCTACTTAATGAATCCAGCTTTGTCATTTAGGGGATGTTCCGGCAATAAGATATGACAAGGTGTGAATTATAGTACAATAATTCATGCCTGGAGCATTGTCAGGCACAAGGCTGAGAGCTGAGTGCTCTCCATGCAACTCAGTTTGAATTATTGCACCATAATTCAAGCCCCGAGGAAACAATAAGAGACTAGCCAGAGACTATCAATATGGGGGGGGGGAAGTGGGTTAAATCTATTAATTTTATTTAGATTGCTGTATTAAGAGGAAAAATACTCTTTCTGCGACATTCCTCTCTCCCTGTCCCCATGTTTTCTTCGGGGAGAAGTCAAATTCAGAAAAAATTACCAGTTCAATGTGAAATGGGAGAAAGAACCAGCCTAGCTCCTCATGGAGAGAGCGATCAGCTACAGGCAGAGTAATGGCAGGTACCTGCTCATTTTCTCCCCCCCCTGCTTTAAATATTCATCATCTGTCACTGGATACTAAAGTATTTTACAAACTTAGCACCAAGTATGAACATGGATGGCTCCACCTGCCAGAGGAGCAGGGCAGAGCTCACAGGAAGGTACAGAAAGCTCAGATGGGAGCCTGCTGCACAAGTTGATTTGGAGGGTCTTGTATTGGGTTGGGGCATCTTCACCACAAGAAGACATCCAGGGGATCATGAGCATATGGAAGCAAGACAGGAAGGGATACAGAAAGAAGTAATAATTGTGGCATCTTATCAGGCCATAAGTGAGAGGAAGTGGCAATTCTCACTATTCTCACAACTTCAGTAAGCAGTAGCCTGTTGAGATATGTCACTGACTGTGGGGATTGTCCATGCCATCACACCCCATGCGGGTGGCACCTGACTGCAAGGCATCAAAAGAAAACTTGGCCTTTTCTGTGGGACATTACGGTGGGAGGTGAAGGCTGGAGACCTCCTGCTGGCAGTAATAAAACATCAGTGGCATCTCTAAAATTTATATATGATAATTTTCTAACACAAAAAAGGATGGCACCTAATGTGAGGTAATTCTATTTTAGATCTTATTATGATGGATAAAGATGAATTGATCACTGAACTAGAAATCGGCGGTTGCCTAGAGACGGGTGATCATGACCTGATTACATTAATTATGGGATAATAAAAGACAGTCCCAACCAGTAGTACCTATCTGGTGCTTCTCCCTGGATCTATGAAGCTGAATAAAGAGATGAGCGAAACTCAATGAGAAGAAAAATAAACACATAAGCAAATGAGTGAAAAATTAAAACCTTCCACCAAGAGTTCACAGCCAGGCTCAGAAGTTGTATTTCTGTCATAATTTTAAAAGAATGGTGCTTGATTTTTTTGAGATCTTTCCAGGTAAAAGTGAAAGCAGCAAAGAGAAAAAGAAACAGCATGTAAACAATGGGGAAAAAGACAAAAAGTAATAATCAAGACAACTCAGCATTTCTAAGCAGTAGAAAATTGATCAGGGAAGCCAAATGCATTACAGAAAAATCTAGCTGATGAGTTATGGATAATACAAGATGTTATTGCCAACGAGAAAAAGAACCCTAACTGTGGTATATACCAATTGCTTGAAAAAGATGATAAAAAATATAATATTAGATCATAAAATTAATAACAGTGACACACAGAAGATCCAAAAATGTCAGAATGCCATTATCTATGTCAAGAATCTCAGAAGGCTTTAGAGGAAGCTTAAATTTAGACAATCTACAAAAGACTTTTTCCTTTGAGGACTTTATAGCAGCATTGCAAATGGGAACCTTGCATGGGCTCTCTGAAATGTGGTATTTTCCACCTCTGGCCACAAGTTTCCAGGCCACAAACTGCCATTTTTCCCAGCTTTGTCCTCTGTCACTGTACTTACAGTTTGTAAAGATCCTATCTTTAAAAACCTCTCTTACTTTGCATAGATTTTATCAAGCCCTGGTCCCTTGGGGAGCTGGATAGGGCCCAAGCCCAGAGGTGCACACCTCTGCTCCTAAAGCCCAGGGATCAGCCTTGGCTCCGAGGATGCAGCTGAATTTCAGCCCTTGATTTGTAATTCAGCCCCTGAGGGGACACAGGAGCCACTTGGATCTGCTTGGGTGCTGCAGAACACCCCCTCTGCCCTCTCCCCACTGCCCCTGACCCAGACAGCCACTTAGGTTGTCCTTGGGCTTGGCTCTGGGAAGTGTTTGCCTTGCTTTGGAATGGAAAATACAGGTTTCCCAAATGCCAAAAAGGTAATTTAAATGTTAAAACATTTGTGATTGCATAAATTGCATGTATTATTCCAATTGAATTGTAGTGGGATTAATCTGACCTTAATAGAATACTTCTAATAATTTATATTATTATCTTTAATAATATTAATTCTACTTAATTTTTTTCCATTTACTTTGTTCATTTGAGGGCAGCTCCATTGAGCTCTGGAGCATTTAGCTCGTGGTGTGCGGCAGTCACTTATCATTTGCACAAGTGGGGATTCCGCCAGGCAATTTTCAGGGAAATAAAGATCATCTTTCAGTGAAAGGAACTTTAAAAAAAATTATAGTATTAAATGAGTAGATATTAATGTGTCATATTTAGAATATAAAACAACCCATAATCTATTCTGAAGTCTTTCCCACCTAAACATATACTTTTTTTTTTTACCTTCTAAAGGGATCTTTTATTCTTCTGTTTAACTTATTAGGCACCACCATTCTAACTGTTCAAATAAAATAGTTAAGCTTGTAATGTCAGGGAAATAAAAACCTTGGCAGTGGGATGGTGCCTTCGGAGCAGAGCATCACAGTTTGTTGGTGATGAATTGGAATTGCGCATTTCATTAAAATTTATATCACAAGCCAAGGGATGAAGCATTATTTCATTAAGTATCTTGGAAATTCCACCAACCTAATGAAGCTGTCAAAATTCTATTAATAAAGAGCTGGAAATATTTATTTGTTTGTTTGTTAGCGTGCATTTGCCATTATTTAATGTTGTATTTGCAATTCATTAATTCATGAGTGCGGGCTCAGCAGTGCCACTGGAGGATGAGATCCAAGGGGGAAAGGGGATGAGGACAAGGGGGTCCAGGTTCCTTGGGGGAATCGGTGGGTCCCACATGGCTGAGGAGCTGCTGCATCCTACAGAAATTCCAAATTTCTGTGCACTGCTGGGGGACAGAAGCTCAGGGAAGGAATGGGAATCTATCAAAGCCAGTGTTGTCAAGGAGCCAATGTTCGGTCAAGGAAAGCTACAAGCCAGCAGTTAATTTTTTAAATACATTTTTAAATGTGCCCTTGACTAACCCAATTTGACTTTTTTTTTTTTTCTCGGAGTAGCAAACTTCAGTGAGTACTGAGTAATGTTGTGAATGATGACCATTAAAGAGCTCACAGGTTTTACTGAGTGCCCTTGGGTGAAGATCCTCGATTCTCTGCCAGTTACAAAACTGGCTTGGGCCCAGTCCAGAGGTGGCTCAGCCACTGTGTTGGGATTATAAATGATAAAATGTTCCCTTTCAGTCAGGCTCTTTGTCTAGAATAAAACCTGGGAAGTTTATGGGCTGTTTTCAGCTACGACACTGCCTGTGGCACTACAGCACAAAGGGTTTTATTGGGGTGTGTCTGGGATGGAGGCATCACTCATGGGCAGTGAAGCTGTGAGGGGATGGTTCAGTGTAACTCAGATGAGTATTAATAAAATTAATTACACCAGTTCAGTCACATATTTAGTATATTCTATTTGTGACAGTAAAAAATAGCCAGGAAATCTTTCACTTCTTCAAACTCTCATCCCATGGCCCACACGCCATGGGCTGAAGATGTTATAATGACTTTAAATGACAGTGTATGTTCATCATTCAAATTAATGCTTATGGTCTGACTGTCTTGTGTCTCTGGCTGCCTCATGGTCCTCCAGATCAGCCTCAAACCTCCCACAATCCTGGCTCCATGCAGACCCACTCTGGCAGAGCAGCTCATGTCAGTGGGGCTTGTGCTGGGGACTCTACTATGGACAACCATGGGAGCTGGAAGGCTCGCAGTTCTTACAGGAAACTGAAGAAAACCTTGAAAACCAGCCTCACTTAATCAGCTTTCAGTTATTAACTACCAACTCGTAAGAGACCATCCATCGTTATAAAAAAAAACCTCACCGAGTGGAATTTATACATAAGATTTCAGTGAGCATTAATTACACAGGGAGGTTGCAGGGTCGGCGTTGTTCTGTTAATAGGATCTTGAGGAAAGAAAAGAAGGCAGGTCTGACACGGCACATTAGATTTGTTAAAGGACCGATTTTTAATTAGTTTTAACTGATAAGTTAATTAATGAATTTGCAAATACATAGCCAGGACATGTGTTCGATACTCAGAAAGTAGGTGCCAGGATTTTGCAGGGAATGCTCCAGCCTGACATGTGAAATTCAACATAACTACAGATCCCTAAATAGTGATTTCCATAATTACACAATTAAAGCAGAAAGACTCAATTTCAGGCATGGAAATAAATATTCTTCATTCTGCTCTGCCATGACATGGTGAAGAAGAGACAGAATGTGATTATGGGCCTGGAAAGCTCCATCTCTCCAGTGTCAGTCAATGGCTGCGAGTCACAACAGAGCAGAGTTGGGATTTCCTCATGGAACTGCCAGCGCTTCTTTTAAGAACAACTTTAACTTTCAATTTCTCTCATTTATGCTGCTTAGTGGGGGGATAACTGCAAATCACTTTAATCTAATTTACCCCAAAATAGTGATGATACATCTCTCCCTATAAACTCCTTCTTAACATAACATCTCTCTAGGAATATCAATACCACAGACGATTTTCAATTAAAGCAGAAACTCAACCTTTTCTGTCTGAGGAAGGTTTTGTTATCTTCCTGAGCTTACAGCACCTGATGTGCGGATAAAGAACCTGTCTTCTGGGGATTTTCAGCTAAATCTATTATTTAAATCCCGTTTATTAACGTTCTTTCCCTCAGTGACTGAATTTTCTTGGACACTTCTTTCCTGACAAAAGCAGCCCTTGGCACAGAGCTCACACTGAGCTGTGCCCCAAGCACACAGCCAGTGTGGCTGGTGAGATGTGCCAACTCTGGATCTCTCCTGGGAGAGGAGGTTCTCCTTTGGCCCAGCATGGATTCTGTGGGTGGGGCAGAGCCACTCCAGCTCTGTGCACACTTCTTACACCCCAGCACTAGTGCTGGACTCCAAATATAGAATCATAGAATCATAGAATCATAGAATAGTTTGGGTTGGAAGGGACCTTAAAGATCGAGTTCCAACCCCCCTGCCATAGGCAGGGACACCTCCCACTAGATCAGGCTGCCCAGTGCCTTGTCCAGCCTGGTCTTGAACACCTCCAGAGAGGGGCATCCACAACCTCTATCCCACCAAGGCAGGTGGCCAAGCACTTTCAACTGCCACTGCCCCATCTCCCAGTCCCAAAGTGGGGACCTGCTCTCATTGCAATTCCATTCTGGATCGGTATATTCTGGTACTGGTAGGTAGCTGTTGTACTATTTGGCAGAGGCAGAAGGAAGCTCTTTGTTGCAGCAATAAACCACTCACTGTCAGCAGAAATGTGCTGGGCAGTCATTAAAGAGT
Source organism: Turnix velox (assembly GCA_013400935.1). Classification (NCBI taxonomy): domain Eukaryota; kingdom Metazoa; phylum Chordata; class Aves; order Charadriiformes; family Turnicidae; genus Turnix; species Turnix velox. Next base: position 6,579 of record VZTY01016464.1, on the reverse strand, counting down.
GGATGAGAGGTGTCCCACTGCTTGGAGTGTCACTGCTTTGTAGTTTCCTCTGGAGAGTGTCATGTTAATACAATCTCGTTTTTAAAACCAAAGGTTCCTTTTTATGCGTGAGTGAGCTCACATGCTTATAAATGCTCCCACACCCTTGTGTTTGCTCCTGAAATTCAGCTGCATCCCAAGAAGTGAGTGCTCAGCTCCAGTCTCTCCATAAAGCCATTCAGAATAGGGCAAAGAAAGCACTGCCCATATCCAAAATCACAGCATCAGCTCTGCAGCACAAGGCTTTCACCAGGATTTCCACAGGACAGGGCTTTATTGTCAGCACCCCGACAGAGTGGATCCTTAATGAGATCCTAATGACACAGCCGCCACAATTCCTGAAGAGGCTTTGATGCAAATGAAGAACTTGTTAACCATCCTGCAGGGAAAAGTATTGGACCCAACTGACTTTAAACTGAAAGGAGAGATTTAGATGAGATTTCAGGGAGAAATTACTGACTGGGAGGGGGGTGATCCTCTGGCCCAGGATGCCCAGAGAAGCTATGGCTGCCCTATCTCCCTGAGAGGTTCAGGGACAGACTGGATGGGGCTTGTGTCAACTTGGGTTGGTGGGAGTTGTCCCTGCCCAAGGCAGGGAGTGGCACTGGTCCCTTACCACCCAAACCATTCTGTGATTCCAAGACTCAAACCCCATGGAAAACTGAGGCTCCTTTTCCACCCAGCTGGTTGGTTGGTGGATTGTATGGATCAGCCAAGCACAGGATATAAGATCGTCACAGACTCTTTCGATGGACCTGCAGGCACTGACAGGTAGTGCTCAGCCAGCAAAGGAGGGGACCAAAGGGATCACAACTAGAAAGGGAAGGAGCAGTTCAGTGCTGACAAGGACAAATAGAATCCAACACTTTTATGTACCCATTGGCAAACATCTCCGATGAACTCTAGTAAAGGGTCAGGAAGAGTGAAGGGGGAGTGGTGTTTAATTTATTTGGGTTTTGGCTGGTCTCACAAATACCTTTGCAGGTGATTATAAATATTCCTTTTGCCATTTCCTGACTGTGGTTTGCCAACTTGGCCGTATTTATGGCAGCGCATGAGAAGCGTTCAGTGTCTCACCCCGTTGTGGGGTTTGACTTCAGCATTTCCGAGTTGAAAGTTCAGAGTCCAGAGGTTTGAGGGGATCACCACATACTGTCACAAAAACTTTTGGGGCAGATGAGCAAGTGCTGTGAAATGATTAAGGAGCTCCAGATTTCCTTAAGCAGACAGCTATCATTAGTTTTCTCCTCTAGATGATTGAGCACATACCTCACAAAGAGGCTTCTTGCTGGAAATGGCACAAGAATCTTTATGCAGAGTCCTCACCACCTTGCCAGGTTCTCCTCCAGCATGTCCTACATCATCTTCTGCTGTACTTTTGCCAGATGGAGTCAGCTGTGCATTGTAACACTCTTTCCAGGAGTGATGACTATATGGAATGGGGAAGAGCTGCTGCTGTCCCATTCTGTGGTAAGGAAAGCAGAGAGAAGTCACCCAGTTACCCTTGGCAAGCTCAGTGCCAAATGGACACTAATGTCTGAGAAGGAATTCAAGGCTTCTGGGCTGGGAATTCTTCAGAGGTGTGATCACCACTGTGCCTTCAACCTGCAACCACTGGGAACTGGAAGAATAAAAGAGATCAGTCTTTATTGGAGAGTCAATTTTGCAATGTGATGGGGAGACCTCCTAGCTGGAACACTCCCATCAGCAGTTGCTACCCAATAAAGGGTACTGCAGAAGTTAGGATGATGGTTTCCAGACTCTAGTCACTGTTCTGGGCAAGTTTTGAGGCATAAAGCAAAAACTGGAGTCCTCCACATAAGAAGGACATCAAGCTGTTGGAGCAGGTCCAGAGGAGGGCCACAAAGATGATCAAAGGGCTGGAGCAACTGCCTCATGAAGACAAGCTGAAGGAATTGGAGTTGTTCAGCTTGGTGAAGAGAAGGCTCACGGGGGACCTCATAGTAGCTTATCAATACCTGAAGGGTGCTTACAGAAAGGCAGGGGTAGGACCTTTTAATAAGATATGTGATGGGAGGACTAGAAATAAAGGATGTAAAATGGAAGAGGGGAGATTCAGGCTAGATATAAGAAAGAAATTCTTTACAGTGATAGCAGTGAAACACTGGAACAGGTTGCCCAGAGAGGTTGTGGATGCCCCCTCTCTGGAGGTGTTTAAGGCCAGGATGGACAAGGCACTGAGCAGCCTGATCTAGTGGGAGGTGTCCCTGCCTATGGCAGGGGGGTTGGAACTAGATGATCTTTAAGGTCCCTTCCAACCCAAACTATTCTATGATTCTAACTTGGTGCCAGGCAGGAGGGATGAGCCCACTGAATGTTTCCAGAGTGACAGGCTGGGCTCTAACATGCAGAAGAGAAGGCCACCTCATCATGAGGAACTTCAGCAGATATCTCATCCTGCCAGGATTAAAACATCCTTGGAATACCTTGAATCTAATCAATAGAAATTTCGTAACTCAAAACATCTTGACTTGCAGAATTCTGTATGAGGCCTACTCCCACCCCTACCCACCCCTCTTTCCCAGAAGAGGATGTGATGTCTGTCCTTCAGACAGGAGAGATCTCCAGCTGATAAAATTTATTACAGGGGAATAGCACGTAGTCTGTGCTGAGCAGGTTTGGATGAAGGGTTTCACAACACCAAGACCAACTACCATCCATGTTCCTAGGGAGGAAGGATTCAAGCTCTGAGATCAGATCAAGAACTGGCAATTCTTTATTACGGCCACCTTAGCTGGACAGCCAAAACAGGATATTGAAAGAAGTACACATGAAAAAGAAGCCCCTGTCTGGCAGTTCCGTGTTGCTGCTCAGTTCCTGCACCTGTTCAGTGTCACAGTCAGAAGAAACAAATAGGGGAAGCTTTGGGCAGAGGAAACTTGGAGAGCTCAAACACCATAGATGGACCCAAAAGAAAGCAAAGGGTTGATGCATCCACAGGGCTCAAGGACACAGGAGGCAGAACATTATACCCTCTCATGTCAGAGACATACTGAAGGGCTGAGCAGTGGGTTAAGGCGCAAAGCCAGTCATGGTTGCATCTTTCAGCAGCAGGGCTGGGGAACAGTTGGCCAAGTCACCGTGGGTTGTGGTGGGTTCTCTAGAGCTGAACAGGCTTCAGAGCAAGCAGGAATGGCTCAGTTGGGCTCCTGGACATGATGGCACACACCAGGGGGAAAAGTTTTCTCTCCAGGCTTTGACCTCAGGAGAGAGGACAGTGGGCAAATTCCCTGAAGGCCACTGAGGAAATCCCTACAAAACTTCTCATCCTGCAAACTGTGCCTCATTTTCTCCCAAACATTTCTCAAACTATATTATTTGTTAAACGCCCTGCTCTGCTTTATTGTGATCTACAGGAGATTCTTCACACTGACTCTGGGGGTGAAAGAGCCTCATGAGTGGTTTTTTCCATCTTGACTTCCCACATCCCATCTAAGCTCATTGGGAAAACATCTTCCCTTGCCCAACATCTCCACTAGTTCCCCTGCTCTGCTAGTTTTATTTGCCTGTGTAGCATACAGCGTTTTGGAATGAAATCTGCATGAAAGATACAAAGAAAAAGCAATCTGTGGTTTGCAATTATCTAGGAAGCTAACTTTAGTCTGGGCAAGGAGATAAAAAATCAGCGTTCCACTCTCCACAAATTTCCAGCTTTTGTGGACCTCTTGGGAAAGACGGTTTCATGGGCTGGGGCAGGGAAATCCACAAGTTCAGGTTATTTTATTAATACTATTAATGACTAATTTTTTTTCTTGGCTGCACTTCACAAAGCAGAAAACCACCAGGTACACTTGAGGTGTAATTATATTCATAGTTAACACTACGAGAGAAGCAAAACACTGCTTTTTTAAACTTCTTTAGATTTTTGGGGAGAACACGGCAAAGTTTGATGGGGCAGCATGGAGTGTCATGACCACTGTGTGAAGGAAAAGCTGGAAAAGCTCTGTGGGGATGGCAATGGTGCGGGACCGAGTATCAGGAGGGGATTGGGAAACTTCCCCCCGCATTTTTCACCGAGATGAAGCAGCTCGGAAAGATGGGTGGTGCGAGGACGGACACCCCTGGGAGGTGCGGAGAGTTCGGAACAGGAGGGACGCGGGCTGACGGGATGCCGCCCAAGCCCCTCTGCTTCCCCCGCACCCCACTTCTCCCCAGGGCCTTTTCCCTTCACCGGCCGGAGGGGAGTCGGGGGGACCCTGCTGATCCCCGGGTTTTCACCTTCCATCCGGGCCGAGGCCGCTCCGACGCCCTCCAGGCCCGCAGAGGCTCGGTGCTCCCCGAGGGTCCGCTCCGCACCCCCCGCCCCGCTCCACGGGGGGCGCCGCGGCGGCCCTACGGCTCGGAGC
>VZTY01016463.1:129044-147645 GCA_013400935.1 Turnix velox | reverse complement strand
CCTCCCTTCTTCCCTTCCTCTTTTCACTCCTTCCTTCTCTCTTTTTTTTCTAAATGGTACAGTAGTGGAAATAAACAGTAAATATAGACTAGGTGGGAAAATAGAACCCTGCATGTAGCCTGTCTGTAGCCAAAGGACCCACTTCAACTCAGCTGCTAAATCACTGGTGGAAGTGGAGCACTCAGGAAAGTGCCCCTTGCACAGGTGTCTATGGCAAAGGAGGAAGATAGCTGACAGCAACAGGTTTTGCCTACCACAGTCACAGAGCCCAAAAAGAGAGGCTTGCTCCCATCTCCACCCCAGCATTTTCTTCCTCTCTGAAACCTTGTCTCTGCTGGTCAATATACAAACAAGGACCTCTGGTAGATTGCTGCTCCCCCTGCTCTTCTTACACACCATACCTCTTACAGTCTTTCTAGCCTCATACAGCATCTTCTTGTCTACCTCTTTCCCTTACTAAGATGAGCAGGGAATTTACAACTCATGTGGATTTGCTTTAAGGAAGTGCTGCGGAGACCTAATTACACTTGTATGTGCATCTTGTCCTTCCACTCCTTGTCAGATCCATGCTCACGCAAATCTAAGTAGTGCAGTGGGAAGTCTCACACTTAGTATGCACCTGAAAAGTGCTAAAAAAGCAAGGAAGGGTAAAATGTGCCCCTCCATTTTCAGGATCCTCTTCAGCCCAGTGCTCAGGGCCATGGAGAACAAGGCAGAGAGAGGAACAGATGTGCTGGAAGTATGGAAAAACATGGTACCAAGACCTAGGTCTTTATGGCCAGGCTGCTACAGAAAAGCATACAGGGCAGGGATGCAATCTGTTTCCATCTTTTTGATGCTTGTCATAGCAGGGCTATTCCATGACACTGACGGAAACCATCAGCAAGCAATGCCTGGACTGGTGTCATGGCCACCTGCTCCTCCGTGGCTTCTTCCTGGTCCTCCCTGTCACAGCGTACTCACTGTGACCCAAGTGCCTTTGCATGGCAGCAAGGTGACACACAGACCTATGCATGAGCTCTCTTGGCTAATGGTGAGTCATATTCCCACCCTTTTGTTGGTACATATGTCTGCTTCCTCTGGGACCAGTATTTGGGGAACATCACACTCCTACTTCCTCATAGCTGATTGCTCTACATGTGGCCACACAGCACATGCCATCCCTAGGGGCCTAGGAAGTGTGCTGTAGAAGATGGGAAGTAAGGTGAAAAACAGGTATTTGGGTGTTTTTCACTGGGCTGCTTCTCTGTACGAGTCACTCTAACACTGTTGGAGAGGGTCCAGAGGAGGGCCATAAAGATGATCAGAGGGCTGGAGCACCTCCCTTATGAGGACAGGCTGAAGGAGTCGGGGTTATTCAGCCTGGAGAAGAGAAGGCTTGGGGGGGACCTCATAGGAGCTTCTCAATACCTGAAGGGGGCCTACAGAAAGGCTGGGGTAGGACTTTTTAATAGGGTACAGGATGGCAGGACTAGGAGTAATGGATGCAAATTGGAAGACGGGGGATTCAGGCTGGATACAAGGGAGAAGTTTTTTACTGTGAGGATGGTGAGACACTCTAACAGGCTGCCCAGAGAGGCTGTGGATGCTCCCACCCTGGAGGTGTTTAAAGCCAGGCTGGATGAGACATTGAGCAACCTGGTCTAGTGGGAGGTGTCCCTGCCCATGGCAGGGGGGTGGAACTAGATGTCTGTTACAGTCCCTTCCAACCCAAACCATTCTATTTGCACCATGAAACAGAATACCTGGCAAAACACTGCTTTGCTCTTTATATTTTCCCTATAACAATGGTTCTCAACATCTTACTTTTCATTAAGAAAAAAAAAATCTTAATGCAGAAACAGGTGAATCCAAGTCATTATACAGGGACCAGTTACAACCAGCCCAAATCAGAGTGCTGAAAACAGGGAATTCACCATTGTTCAAAGCAGGGAAAACTTTTAAAAACAGTCTAAAAACATGGACAATGCCTGTATTTCTGCTCTATGGACATTGTCACATAACTTACTACCAGGGTCAACAAGTTTGCCTGGTAATGATGCCTTTTTTTTCCCATTCCTTTGCTAACACCATTTGTAGAGACCTGTGTCCCCACAGCTTGAACTGATGCAACCCAGTAGACATGAAATTACTTCACCCTTCAAGGAAGCCCCACCTGGAAAAAGGACTTACCTGACTCAGGCTAGTTGACTTAATGGAAACAGGAATTGCTGCACTTTGACAGCATCCCTCCCTCCTCACTTTATTTTTTTCTTTTTCATCATCAGCCCTTTGTTTGAGCCTCTGGACACCCCTCTCAGAGGGGACTGGTGGCACAACCTCTGTCCCGGCTTAATATCTCCCCAGCATGGCTCAATACCATAGGGGTAGGATGGTTGAAGCAAGAAGCTTCTGGCTGAAGCAAGAAAGGTATTGCCCTAATTTTCAGTCCTCGGTGTGTCTGCAGCCCAAGAAATGTTCTACTTTCCTCCAAGCACCAAGTTATCAAAGAAAGCTGACAGCCTGAAGATATCTCCATGAACAGTGGGGGAAATTAACTCTTGGAGATCCCCTGAGTTAGCCATGGTGTTGTGCACAATTCCAGGTGGGATCTGGTACATGGGATGGATAGTGAAGACTGGAGGTCAGCTGGGGCTCTTCTGGCACTGAGAGATTAGGACTGTCACTGGTGACACATCTCATACAACATCAACAATCTGCAACAGTAAACAGTAATGATGAGGTCCTAGGTTGCCACTAAAGTGGAAATCCACTTTCTATGGAAGACCATAAGCATGTAAGACCACACAGATGATTTCTGTTGGTTATCATGTTGCTCATACCACTGCAGTGATGTGGAGGTGGAGAGGCAGGATGGTAAGGGAGAAAAGCAAGAGAATGCAGGAGGTGATTGGTTGTTTGTGTGGGGACAGATGAGCATGGTGTAGGTAGATGCATGCTGGCTTTCCAGTCCCTCCACAGAATGGATTGAAGCCATGGTGTGCCTGACCCGTGCTCCAGCATTTCTGCTGGGAGGTGGGACAACACTCATGCACCCTTTCCCACACTTACCAATACACTGACCATTGAAAAAGTTATAACAAGCACCAGCTTCTCCATGAAAACATCATGCCTTGGTGCTTACCCTTTGGTCCCACATCTTCTGGGAGTCTCAGCCACCCCTTCTCTTTGGGTCTGTTCACCAGAGGGCTTCCTGCCCCAGGCAAAGTATAAGCTCTACTTCAGCATTTGTGGCAGCAAAGAAAACTCTGGCTTTCCCCAGGAACAGCATCCCAGACTCATGGCCTGCAGCCAGGTCTTCAGAAGTGTGGTAAACCCAGGTCTGGAGTTCTGTATGGGGATTTCAGTGAAATCACCCAACCAAAAATATTCCCTAATCAATCCTGAAGGCCTCACCATGCTTTGGCTTAGTCCTTCCATCAGGCAAACATTTCCTAATATCTATTGTGAAACATTGCAGTTCACATGGTGGACTTTAGGGTGAGTTTTTTGTTTGGTAAGGAATTCCCTTTGGTGGATTTGAGGGCTGGAGGCTTAAGAGAAGTGTGGTGCAGATGGAAAGTGTTGGGTGAGGTTTTAAGTAGCAAGACAGGAATTTGCTGGAATAGCAGCATGACTCCAGAGAAATCACTGTGGTCTGTCTATCACTTCTCCCTGCCACTGGTGTCCTGAAGACAGGCAAGGCTGTGTGCTCCAGCAGTGCAGAGGCATTTTGGTGGGATGCCTTCACCAGTGCAATTTAGAGCAACCATGGGGCTGCTACCAGCTATGGGTTCTGTGGAAGCAGCTGAAGCAGCTTCTAGCTGTGCTGACGCAAGAAGATCAGATGTCAGAGGGAGGGAGAGAGAGAGAGGGGGGAAGAAGGTACATTGTAAGAAAAATGGGCAGTTTTGCAGATGGAATAAGACAGAGTGACTGCATTGACAGTCTTAACCGAGCAAGGGAGTTTTCCTGGCTGGTGCTGTCACACTCTCTGCCCATCATCCCTGTCGTACTAGCTGAACAAACATGGACTTCAGTGATTTTTCAGCAAAGCCATAAGCAGTAGAATGGTGTGCTGACCCTGTGGGCTCTCCATCCCAAATTATCTTCCCTATTGGCAGGTGTTTTGAAGCAGTTTTGTATAGTGATGGTGTACCACAGCAAAGGTGTCCCTTTCAAAGTAATCCTGAAAAATCAGTGCACCCTGGCAGGCAGATGTCATCATGTCAGAGTTGTGCAATAACCATTTTGTGGGAATAGCCTTGGGGAAGAACTGTCATTTCATCACCTGCATGGATATTTCTGAGTCAGTAAGAAAATCCAAGGCCTGCCCCTAACCCTGGTGAACTCCAGCCTTCACATACATGCTCAGCTGGTGATGGAGTGGGGAGGGGTCAGGGGCTGAGGCTCCTTCCACCTCTATGCTTCATAGGAAGCAGACCAGGCTCTGCAATCCAGGTGGAGGTTCAGCCCTGCATCATATTAGTCAGTTCCCAGATGTTGCTGCTCTTTTCCAAGAGAGATACTAGTTCTGGATGGGTGGTAAGGGCTTACTCTGAGACATCAAATCCTAGAAAAGAAGGTACACTGCCTCCTGCCTCCCCCTCTCACACCACTGCACCATGGCTTTACTTGGTAGCCTCCACCTGTCCTCCTTCAAAAACTTTTTGGAAACTTAATCAACTACCTTGAAGTGTCCTGTGAACAGAATCCTACTTCTGGTCTCCTTGCTCAATGTTATGATGTTCATGAATTGAAACTAAACAGGGACTTTGGCCAACAGGAACTTCAGTGTTGACTTAACGCATAAAGTAGTGCCAAGCATCAGCAGTTACCATTTTAAAAAATAAGTACTAGAATGTGCCAGCTTCTTGTAGGAATAATTTGTTTTACTGTGGCTGAAAAAATAGGACCTTGAAATGAAACAGAAAGACAAATTTCACCAGAGACGTCAAGACAGTCTTTGATTCAGAGTGCTAGGGGAAGTTAAAAAGAAAGAAGGAAAAAGGAAAACAAACAGCAATGACAAAAAACCCACCAGGCCACTCTTTTTGTTTTGATGCAGGTTTATTGAGCTCAAAAATCTTTGTAATTTCTAAACCCCATTACTACAGCCCCTTCTCCAGCTGCTCAGTTGTAAGCCAGGTTTTCAATTCAGGGAGTGGACGCTCAAAAATAGCTCACCACAAATATGGTTATTTAGAAGATCCTTATGGATAGCATTCAGAAAACCATTGCTTACAAGTCTTTTTTTCCCCATTGCTCAATTTTATTTTTTTTCCAAATACATAAATATCACACACATTGGAAATGTCAAAAGGACAGGCCCTTTAATAGACAGCTTGGGGTTCTGCCCAAGGGTGGTAAGGGCTTACTTTGCAGAAAGACCAGCTTTTAGCCACTCCTATGAATCACTAGAGTTTTGCAGAGTTGCTTCCTGTGGAAGGGCAAGAAATGTACCTTAAAGAAGCAACTAAAATAAAAATTACTCCCCCGCATGATCTGAAATAGCAAGGTCTGTGTCTGTGCCATGACAGCATGCAGCACTGGCATGCCTAGAAATTTCAGAGTTTACCTATGATGAGCTCAAGACCCACTGCATTAACAGAATCACAGAATGTCAGGGATTGGAAGTGACCTCAATTGATCATCTAGTCCAACCCCCCTGCTAGAGTAGGAACACCCAGATCAGGTCACACAGAAACACGTCAGGCAGGTTTTGAATATCTCCAAATAAGGAGACTCCACATCCTCTCTGGGCATCCTGTGCCATCGTTCTGTCACTCTCACTGTGCAAAAGTGTTTTCTTATATTTCTGTGGAACCTCCTATGTTCCAGCTTTCACCCATGACACCTGTCCCATCACTGAAGGTCACTGAGAAGAGCTTGGCTCCATCGTCCTGACAATCACTCTTCACATACTTACAGGCTTTAATGAGGCCACCTCTCAGTCTCCTCTTCCCCAAGCAATATATTGGTCCTCACAGGTCCATCAGTACTAGCAAAAAGGGACATAGGGCTCAGTTAGTCCTCTTTCCTCGCTCACAGGTGTAGTATTTTGAGGAGTGGGTTGAAATAAAATCAATTCATTCCCTATGAAAAATTGAGTCTCTCCCTGCCCATATTTATCAGACAGATGCACAAGTTGTACAGCAGGTCAATAAGCTGTTGGAGACAGACTGACAACTGCATACTCCATAAAGCCCACAGGCTCATGGCCAAGGAGATAAAAAGCAGGTCTTCCTGCTGCATTATTGAGAATACAGGTACTAAGGATGTTCTAAAGAATACCTCATCTCTTTTGAGATCTGATGTAGGCATCCATATACAGCCAAATATAAGGGTGACAATTCAAACTAATTAGGGAACTTATAATTGCAGAGTTAACTTATAAAATTGGATAAAAAAATCATAGCACATTAACAAAATTATCCTGGGAGCCAGAGCAAAAGGGTGGGATCATCCTATCCCTCCTTTTAGCTCTGGAGTCTGTGTTTATACTAAGAACTTCTTCAAGACGCATGTCCAAGTCCCAAAGGGGAGAATTGGTACATTTCAGTCTCTAAAATGAAGAAGATCTGTTTTTAATAAGTAGAACTCTTGCTAGCCTAATGAAAAACTTCAACTGAGTGCAATATCCTTTGTTAGTTGAGCATTTATTATGCCAGTGATAGTACAAACCAGGCAGGAAGCCATAAAACTTAGGCAGAATGAAAGGAGTACTGGTTATGTACCTTATCAAGGCAAGATGCAGCTGGTCTGAAGGCCATCCTGCTAGACCACTGACAAGATAAGATGCAGCTGGTCTGAGTGAAGGCCATCCTGCTGGACTGCTGACAAGGCACCAGGCAAAGCAACATTTTCCATTTCAGAGGTCAAACACAGGTCAAACCTGTGAGGAAGAGGAGTGGGTACAGTAAAAGACCACCAGAGACTGCTGACAGTTAGACGCCACATCTAACTATGTATGCTCCACTGGATAGACAGTTATGATAATGATTTCCCGGAATTGTAATGAATATTCCTAAAAAACAATGAATATGTAAATGCACAAGGCCCAAGATATGGGATTGGACTAGATGATCTCTCCAGGTCCCTTCCAGTCCCTGATATTCTGTGATTCTGTGAATATACACTGGTTAGAAAGAGACTTAAGGTGTTTGCACAGTCTGGGGAAACGACCCTCTGCTCACGCAGTACTGTAACAAAGAATCCCTGCTGCCTAATACAAAATTCTGTCTTGGAAAGTTGTTTTACAGGCCAATTTTCAGTACCATCTAGACCACCAGTCTGGATTTATGGTTGCGTGGGGTTATTAATACAGATGGGTATGCATGGCTCTGAAACATGGCCTGCTCCACCTTTGACGCTGCCAGAAATATGGGGACTTCTTGCCTCACATAGAGGAGCAAAACAGCACAGCCCTGGGACCTAGCACCCCAGGTTTCCCTGATATTGGTGGGCACATCAGTCTAAATCACTGTTTCCAGGCACTGGTTTCGGAGGGTGCTTGAACTGAATGCATCAGCTTTCCGAAGTGAGACACATGCTCCTCATCTGCCAGATTGATCTGCTACTGTTTCCAGCACATTCCATCAGCCTACTTGGTTGTCTGGGGCTGGGGGAGGAAGCACTAAGTTAAGTTCTCCATGCCTTTGCTGAGCAGCAAAGAGGAAGAGAAAACAATGGGCACTAATAGCTGGCAATCAATTCTATTTATATAAAATGACAAATTTTATGAAATGAAAGTATTTGACTTTCAAACACACTGGGAGTCTTGCTTAAATCATTCTGACACGGTATGTAAACATGGCCCTGAGGAAATAAGCTCTGTTTCTGTACGTGGAGACCCCAAGAGGTTGAAACTAAACAGGGAGGTTGTCACACAGCCTTTGCAGGCACTGAAACAGCAAGGCAGCAGTTTAACACACGAGTTAACACACGTGAGGTTTTTGGTACAACACAGTCTGCCAGTTAAGCATTTGAGCTGCAGACAAACTGGCTGGAGTTCTGAAAACCTGAGGAAAAGACAACCCTGAAAAGAACATCTCTGGGCTAAGAGCTGGCTGGCATTGGTGTGTGCATCCACCATCTCCCAGAAACACCTTTGAGCACAGGGATTAGCAGGCATAAGGAAATACTCAGGGACTTGTTGAAGTGGGGTCAAACAGCTCTAGTGTCTTTACAGGGATTTCAAAGCAGCCTGACAGCCTGCCTTTGGGAAAACAGACCATTTTCTGTGCCGAGTCTGGTGGCCACACCACATCAGTAATTCTCCTCGGTTGTTTACTTTTACTGCTGTGATTCACAAGCAGGTAGATGCCTTGCTGTAAACTGTGGGCATGACTCAAAGGAAATACAAATGCTGACAAGGAGAGGGGGAGGCTTACAAGTCTAGCAACGGTGCCATTTTCCATAATTATTTGATCAAGGATTAGCTTGCATAAGGTTTCAGATTGCAGTAGAAATCATTAGGGTTAGTGAATGTCCTCTCATTCTTTATGGCACACAAGTTTTATTGCAACCAGTCTAGACAGCACTAAATATTTACAAGTCTGTCCTGAGAAACCCACCCTAGACTAGCAAGTATGTAACTGTTTGACTGTATTATTTCTCATTTTCCCACCTGTGTGGGTTTTTTGCAGTATCATTATGTGCCAAATTTTAACTTCCTGTTTATAAGGCAAGCAGTACTGAACGGATTTTAAGACCAAAAGAAAGAGAGTTTATTAACTCAAGAAATGTGAATTACTGCATTAACAGGCAAGACCTGATCTTTCTAAAACTGCTTCTTGCTTTTTCCAAGGTCCCCTTTCTTGACTGTCATAATCTATTATTGTGATGATATTTTTTAAATTACAAAGGACTGAAAAAGACAAAAAGATAAGGGCTGAGAGGGGACAGAGAGAGCAGTTTACAACATGGTTTTCCATGCCCTCCTCTTTCTTCTTTTGTACTTGCTTTGCTTGCCTCCCACATGCACCTCCCTTCGCAAACATGAGTCCCAGAATAAATGCAACAGATTTTTTTTATTCCATTGTGATTGAAAACTGGGTTCAGAGGAAAAGTCAAGGCTTTTTCTTGATATACGCAAACATAAAACAATAGATTTACCCCGGTGAGAGATAGAGGTTCAAAGACAAAGAGAAAACTGGAAATCTTCAGGATTCACTTGAGTTCATCTCTGTATGTTTTTGTTTTTTTGGAGTTCCCTGGCTCCCTTCTCCATTCCTGGTGGAATGGGTGACAGGAGTGTCCCCTTGTGCCATTGTGGTAGACAACAGCTCCCTGGCACCACCACCCTGGTCCTCAGTGGTGTTCCTCCAGCAGGAGAAGGTGGAAGGTGGGGATGCAATATTTCAGGGCACATAGGTTCCCCCCATCTTCAGAGAGACTGCCACAGTCAGTGGAACAGCCAGTGATTTTTTCTTTTCTATGCGAGGATACCAGTCTAGGCTCTGCTGTGTGAAATGGCAATAGTAAGGTTGCAAAGCCTAGTACTGTTAATGCTGTCAGGTGTTTGGTGGTTGCTACTACAGGACAACAGCACACAATGAAAAAGCTTGACAGAGGCAGAACTATGACCCCAAAGGTGTTCACAGCACAGAACCAGAGTCTGTGGGTCTGCCAGGAAAGGTAAGCCACAGCACATGAATTGTATTTAGAGAGTAAATGTGATTTCCACCATCTCTCTAGCAGTCGTTTGTCTCTGGCACTTATCCAACCAGGCTATTTTCCCTCTGCCATGCACTGATGTAGTAGAGAATCATAGAATAGAATGAGTTGGGGCCTCCATAGATGGGGCTTCTACCACTTTCTTGGACAACCTGTTCCAGTCCCTCACCACGCTCATAGGAAAGAACTTCTTCCTAATGTCTAATCTGAACCTGCTCTGCTCTAGTTTAAAACCATTGCCCCTGTCACTCCATGGGCTGTCAAGTGATCCTCCAGCTTTTCTGTAGCCTCTTCAGGCTATGAGGTCCCCCCTAAGCTTTCTCTTTTCCAGACTGAACAGCCCAAACTCTCTCTGCCTGACTTCATAGCAGCCCCCTGATCATCCTCATGGACCCTCTCTGAATCCTCACCAACAGGACCATGTCCTTCCTGTGCAGTGGGCTCCAGAGCTGGACACAGTACTCCAGATGGGGTCTCATCAGAGCAGAGTAGAAGCAGCAGAATCACCTCTGTTAATCTGCTGCCCACAACTCTTCTGATACAGCCCAGGATACAGCTGACCTTCTGGGCTGCAAGTGCACATTGCTGGCTCGTGTTCATGTACCCACAAGTCCTTTTCCACAAATCTGCTCCTTATCATGTCATCTCCAAGTCTGTATAGACAATGAGGATTGGTCCAGCCCAAGTTCAGCACTTCAACAGCCTTTTGCATGTCTGGTCTGGCATTTTGACTGTACAGGGTGTTGCTCTCTCAACAGCTTTAGTAACAGCTGAATAAACCCAATCCTAGCAAATGGCAGAGGTAAATTTCCATTCTCAGTGCTGAAAAGCAAAAAATAGTTATTCTTTCTCTCCTGGCTGGACCATTTCAATCAACGGGAATTCCACACTTCTGCTTTTTGCCTGTCACATAGGAAACCAGGGGAACTCCAGGTCCTGCCCTTGCTCAGCTTGCCTGTCTAAGCAGGTTACCTTACGTGGCTTCTGAAAAATTATGTTCAACTGAGCAAAGCAGAGCAGGGACTGGGAGTACTTGTGGTCTTCACAGATGGTAATGCTAATTTATTTTGGATGCTCTTCTGCATTTGCTGCAACTAAGGCACATCACATCTGTGTATTACTGCTGCTTGCAGCTGTTGGCCCTGCAGAGGGAAGTCCCCACATTAGCCACAGGAGCAGTACACCACAGGAAAGGTCTAGCCACCTATAAATTGCCTGCACTGCTGTGGCTGAGACCTTGGTAGGAAAAACAGCCACCTCTGAGCAGCAGGGAGAGAGATCAACACCCACCTCAGCTCAACAAAACATTTGACTACAGGCTCAACATCAAATCCACAGCATGCCTTTACCATGAACTGTCTTTTATTTAATCATGCCAATAGACAGGATTTTCATTGTCTTGGGGCTTCCACACTCAGCTTCTTTGCTAGGTCAGACAACAGTGCTGCTTTCTGGGGAGTTTGAAAGCCAACATTTGCCCTGACCTAGGCACACTCTGTGTGCTTTGCTTCAGTTTTCCCACAGCTGATTTGCTTCTCTTTTTTTTTTTTTTCTTCCTGATGACTTTTGCTCACTTGGCTGCTTATTTTAATTGCTTTTCTGTTTCTCTGAAGACTTTTCCCATATTAAGCACAATAGAGAGGCCTCCCACCTGCTCTCATCTGCCACCCAGGGTGGTGGCACAACTTGCCCAGAGGCTTGCAGGGAGGGCAGGGACCGACCTTCAGCAGAGATCAGTGGCTCAGTACCAAGGGGTGAGCTTCTCTTTCCTATTCCCCTGAAAAACTTTGCTGTTAACATCACAAAGAAAGCTCATAATTTTGAAACTTGGGATGAAGGGTAACAAGAGTAGCCTGCCAAATAGAGTGAGTGCTGTGGAAGTATCAGGAATGCAATCAGTGGCTTCAATTCATCTGACTTACTGGCAAGTATAAACAGTATAAACAAGCTGAGGACACACTCCTGCCCTCACACACGATGGTTGCAGTTAATTTTCTTATAATGCTTCAGTCTTTCAGTTTTTAGAGCCTACAAAAGATAAGAGAATTTATGAGAGCAGCGTTAGCATGCTGTTAACTTTGTGATCCTCTTGAATTTAAGCCAGTGTTTAAAAAATGAGAAATACAACCAAATATGCTTGGAGTCCATGGGGAAGTCTTCTTTTTTTTCCAGCTGATCTGTGGTTGATTGCTCAAAAAAATAGTGATAGAGGAATGCAAAAGCAAAGTGACTCAAGAGCATACGCCTATTACTCCCACAGGACTGCACTGCAAGGAGGTGGTTTGCAGCTGACTGATCAGAGGTTGGTAGGGGAATGTACAGCTCAGAGAACTGGCAATGGCCCTGTCAGCTCCAGACCAGTTCTTTTCATCCATGATAAAGCAAATCTGGGCTCTCCACTGAGGTCCCCTCTAATAAGTTGGGAACCTCATGTCTGGATGAGGCCACAGGTACCTACAACAGGGCAGTAACTGCAGGAGGGAAAATACCCATGGTTTTTCCAGGAAGAAGAATAAAACCAGCACCCAAACCAGTCCCAGGTGGAATCTTTGAAGCAAACAAAGGCAAAGAATGGGGCCACTTGACACATGGGGTTCTGCAGGTTCATGGGTTCTGCCTTTTAGAGTCTCCCACTTTTGGATGGTTTTGAGATGTACATCATGATTCCTGTCCTTTCAGCAGCTCTTGCAAGAGCCTGAGCGTCAGAGCACACACAGGTCAGGAAACCTGTTCAGATCCTCCACTGGTTCCTAAAATTTCTAGCACAGAGAAAGCAAGCAAACTGCCACAATTAGCCTCACAGTCATGATGTCCAGTAACTGCTGCTTAGGGAGCACAGGTCTGGCACTGAAAGGGTTCCTGCCACCTTTTTGCAGTGTCACTGCTGTAAACATGGCATGAAGCTCACACAGTGGCATATGAAGATGGACAGGGCTGTGGAAAAACTAGATGAAACAAAAAGTGCTTATGTGACACTGGGTTAGAGCCCTTCTGTGGATGAGAACCTGCCAGGACCTGCCAGTGAAATCTGCTTAC
The DNA here is from genome assembly GCA_013400935.1 of Turnix velox. Lineage (NCBI taxonomy): Eukaryota > Metazoa > Chordata > Aves > Charadriiformes > Turnicidae > Turnix > Turnix velox. The sequence continues at coordinate 134,952 of VZTY01016463.1, read as the reverse complement.
CCTCACCCAAATTGCCCTGTGATCTTGTGGTTGTCCAAAGAAACCTGTATACTGGAACATGCTGTGCAAAAGCCAAACTGCATTGACTGTAGACTGGTGCATACAGTGCTCCCACTGGAGAGGCAGCACAGCAAGGGCTGAAAAATGGACCTTAAGGAAGCTGTGTTCAAGTTTGGCTTTCTCATCTGTGTTCTGGGAGTTTGTCCAACACCACAAAGAAAACCTTGATTTACAGGGAAAGCACAGGCTCTTTGACCCTGGCCACTCGCTGATCAAGGCCATTTATCTCCTCTGAAGTGTTGGAGCAGCTCTGACATGTATCAGACCAAATATAACTGCTGATGTCCAGCTCTGGAGACTCCAGCACAAGAAAGAGATAGACCTGTTGGAGAGAGTCCAAGGAAAGGCCATGAGTATGGTGCAAGGGCTGGAGCACCTCTCCTACAAGGACAGGCTGAGAGAGTTGGGGCTGTTAAGCTGGAGAGAAAAGAAGGCTCCGGTGAGACCTCACAGCAGCCTCCCAGTACCTGAAGGGGCTACAGGAAAGCCAGGGAGGGGCTGTTTGACATGACATGGAGTGATAGGACAAGGGGCAAAGGTGTTAAGATAGAGCAGGGCAAGTTTAGATTAGACAATAGGAAGAAGTTCTTCCCCATGAAGGTGGTAAGGCACAGGGTGTCCAGAAAAGTGGTGAAGACCCCAGCTCTGGAAGTATACAAGACCAAGCTTAATGAGTCTCTTGCCAATCTGATCTAGTGCAAGATGTCTCCGCTCACTGCAGGGGGGTTGGACTATTTGGCCTTTGAAGGTCCAACTCAATGCATTCTGTGACTCATTCTATTCTATGTCAGGTTCCTTGGACAACAGCAATGGCCAGAGGACTGCAGCTGACCCTATGATCCTCATCAGGGATATTACTAGCAAACCCTACTGTGGTTTATTTTTCCTATGGTGGCACAAAAGCTGTTTGCTGTTTTCTCTACTCAACTTCAAAGAGGCTCTGCCACTATCAGGCATGACTTCCATCCATTTAACTGGAAGCTCAAACAAAACTGCTAGTTGTAACCAGAATTTTCATTTGCAGTGATGGCTGCCATCAACACTCTCTGTCCCTCTTGTGCCATTTTCTCAGTGCTTGGGTTTTTCTAACTAGTGAGCATCCCAGAACTAGCTAGAGACTAGTTGTTCTGACACAACGTGAAAAGTGGAGTCTGTCTATATCTGTGTCTGTGGGTGGAGAGGGCTTAATGACTTCAAAAAGAATTTTTTTCCCCATGTCCAGAATCCTGCATTGAGTGTGGACTGGCATCTCAAGTCTGTCACTTATTATACCATTTGGTCTTTCCACCTACTCAGGCCATACAGCTGTCAGGACTTTAAACAGGATTTGTTGTGACAGCAAGATATTGAAAATGCTTCCTGCTCCCCAAGGTTTGCCTGGATTACCTGCTCACTGTGGCTCACACATCATGTTGAAACCATGACCACCCATCCATCTGAACTGAGATAAGAGGTCATCTGTTCCTGGGAAGAGAAAGACAAAGCATGTGCCTTAGGGCTCACCTAGCATCCAGACAGCCTGAGAAAGTGCTTCTTCAGTTCCATCCACCAGCAGGGATTACCAGTTAACTTTTACACCATGCTTACTTTTATGCTTACTTGGCTAGAGGAGACCTCCGTAGGTCAATTCCATTGGGCTGTGCAGAGATTTCCTGCCTGGATGGGTGGCTAACAGCTCGGCCAACTCACCCACAAAAGAAAAATTAACTCCTGAGGACAGAAATGGACAGGGACCATTTTTCCATGCCCCAAGCAACCTCCATGAGAATATATTTCACCTTCTGTTTTCTACCTCCACATCATTCAGCAGACATATAAACCAACAATTTTTGTATGAGACACATATGTGGTCAGGATGATGTCCAAAATGTGTACTTCAGAGCTGGCACCATTTTATGATAGTGGGCTTTTTCAGCTGAAGGAAGAATAATGACAGCAGCCGTGTCACAGACACAGCGTTGAACAATTTAACATCAATGTTGACAGGTTCAAAACTGCAAAATAACTTCTGGTGCCTGGCACTCATAGCAAGGTGATTTGTAAGACCTTCTATCGGCATGAGTTTTTGTTTGGGTTGACAGAAAGAAAGGAAGTGAAAAAGGAAGTGAACAAAGAAATTAGTAAAAAGCAAAGATTACTCTTTATTCCTCCAGTTTTAGTTAGTCAATCTTCCCGAAGAAAGGTCTACAGATAGCAGCCCCTTGAAATTGCATTGTGCACTAGCAGAAAATCCCTAAGGCTCTTCCCTAGCCACTATGCTACAAAACATGTTTCTTTACAGAAGAAAAGCATGATAGAACCTGAATGTGCACGTGTGTTTTCACATTCAGCAGATGCACACTGATTCAAAGTTGAACATTTATGCACTTGGATATTAAGTTCTCTGAGTAATCTGTCATTCTTGAGAACATTTGTGATTCTGTACCCTTTTGTCCTTCTTCCAGAAGGAAACCATTGTCTAAATTACATTTAAGGAACACTCTGATGACATAAGGAATTAACTCCTTTCATTTTCTGGTGTAGTTTCTTTCCATTCCTGGTGAATGTGAGAAAGATCTTCACAGCTGGAGCAACAATTTTGCATAAAGACATTTCCAATGATTTTTGACGCAGAACTGCATGGAAATGATTAACAATCCAAATGAAACTGGACCAATTTACATCTTTAAGGGTGAATCAACAGTGAGTGAAATCAAGACTGATTCATGCACTAATTCTATCCTTTCCTCTCTGTAAAACAGACCATCTTGAAGACCTCTGTCTCAAGGCAAAACAGGATTATTTTCTGCTGCAGATCTGCAGTCTGGGTCCTCAGTCCTGCAGTCAGGCCTAGGTAGTTCAGCAAGGATTTACCAATTTCCTTATGCAGACTAGGAAAAGGTCCAGCACAGTGGGAAATACCATCATCATTATAATGCTTAATTCCAGTCAGAGGTTAAGAAAGACAAGATTTTGTTCAAATGTAAAAGTATCTCAATCTGCACATGAAATTTCTGAATATGAAACACACTGATCTGAATGCACACAGATTATTTTTGACATGCCATCTCCATGTCCTGAGACAGTTTTAAATTTGGACAGTGTTTGTTTGCTCTGTGGAGAGCCTTTTTTGATCAGGTGTGGTGCAGGTTTGGTGCTGCTGTTCCCAGTGTCTGCATTTGCAGCAACATCAAAACAAGAAGAGTGTTTTCACCAGCAACTGGCAACCTGAATATAGAGAAATGTAGACAGGCATGAGATGTGTGGGCACAGACGGGTGCTAGTCACTCAGATCAGGACTGTCAGAGGTTTTCTAGAGCACATGCTGGAATAAGCTTTCCAGCATCCACCTCTATGGTGCTCTCCTTGTCTGCTTCTGCCTCATCCCCCAGTGATGGTCCCAACTTCCAGCTCTGGTTGTTAGTCCTGGTTTGGCTGTTGCTCCCTCTGAGATCTTTTGTGAAATGCCTGCCAGAAATGGATTTACCTGCTCTCTTTAAAGAAGAAATGCCTCAAGCAAGAAGGCTGCATAATCTAGCAGAGGGATACATTACAATCAGCGTAAAGGGCTTGCCTTAAGTGCATGCAATCCATGGTGACAATGTGTTGTCTTACACTGGTCTGATCTCCAGAGCAGTTCTGCTGGCTTTGATGGGATTGTGCTTGAAGTATGCTGAAATGCTGGCAGGCAGGATTAAGCTGCATCATGGGTTGGCATTAACATGGATGAGGAGTACCATTATGGCGCTTGGATTTTCATAGAATCATAGAATGGTTTTCATTGTCAACCAGTACTCAAGCATTTATAGCTTTAAAAATCTAGAAAAATAAGACATTAGATAAGCTTCTAATTCAGAATACTCTTAGCAGATGGTGAAAAGGAGAACATTTTTCTTCAGATCTTTGCAGTGCTGTAGAAGAGATCTAGTCCTTTATGCTTTCTTGGTTTTCCTTTAAAATATCAATTCAAATAGAATCACCATTTTTCAAGAATTAATGTGAACCTTTTTAAAGCTACCTTGCTAATGCCTGAATAACTTCCACTCCCTCTGAAATCTTATTCTGGTCTAGATGTTCTATAATTACATGTATCATGATCTTTTTTCCTGAATCCTGATAGAGTCTCAGCCTGCTTCTTTATTACCTGGGCATCTGTGATTACTAAGATTGCCAGCAGAAATGATGAGGGGTTTTGTGGTCTTCACATGTGTCAGCACAAATTGCTCTGGCATCTCCAGGGCTGGCTGCAGAGTCTGGTACAACAGCTGGCAGATGCTAACTGCAGCATGGTGGTCTCTTAACACCCTGGGTATGCTCCAGACACCAGCCTCAGCAGGAGCATGACATGCTGTTGTAGGATGGAGTAATCCTCAACCAAATTGAGGTTGCACTCCTTTTTGCATTACCATTTATGGGATTTTATACAAAGATTGTGTGTGTTATATGCAGAAATCTATTGAGGTTTCTATTTTGCTATCTTTCTTTAAAAACAAACAAACAAACAAACAAAAAAACAATAGCAAAACTAAACTTCAAACTTCAAAACCTGCCTTGACACCTTCCTGTGTGACCTGATCTGGGTGTTCCTGTCCCAGCAGGGAGATTTGACTAGATGACCTCTTGAGGTCCCTTCCAATCCCCCAGTTCCTGACATTCTGGGATTCTATGCCTCTGAATTGATAAATAAAAAGAACTTGATAAATTCTCAGTCTTTATGGCCCCCAGTTCCAGGACTTGCTTTTCTCCTCAAAGCTGCTGAGTGCTGCAAGATGTTTGCTATATGTTTGCACTATTTCTTCAGGAAAACCAAATCCTCACCTGGATGATGCTTAGGATTCTTTTCACTGCTTGTCAAAGAGAGAAGCTGATTTCTGTAGTTCTTCCCAGGGTATTTGGCCTTAGAAAGCTTGGTTTTGCTCACATGGAATGTGAGTTTCTGTTTTGGGAGGGGGAGTTCTTCTAATTCCTTTAATTCCCTGTGGAACTGAAGACTTGGGAAAATGTATTTCTGCTGTCTTCCCCAATAACACTGTTGGCACAGTGGCACAGTCATCCTCCTTGCTTTGATTTATTACAAGGGGGAGTTCAACAATTCCCCCTCCTTAGCTGAGAGCAGATGTTGAGGCCTATATTCAAAAGGCAACTGCAGATATACCTTCCCAGGGTAGGCAGGCAGGGTTTACAGGAGCTGAGAGCATCTTGCCCCTGCATGGGGTAAGCCCTCCTGTAAGCACACATGCCTTGCAGGCTCTGAAGGCGAAGTTTGGCTACTCTGCACAAGGAAAGAAAATGCTGTCAGGCAACAGCACAGCTTCTCAACATTCTCACATGATGGGCAAGACTTTTCTGCCTGTTTTTTGTTTTTTGTCCAAGCAAAATGCATGTGACTAGAGATGAGGATTCATAAGCCTCTTTTCTCACATTCAGATAGGAGTGTACAGCAGGAAAGGACATACAGTAAAAAACCTTATCATCAGTAAGCAGAAATGTAGGATAGAAGCTGGTCTAAAAACAGTCCCTGGTGGTTATGGAAATTTTTCTCCCTTGGCCTTAGAATCATAGAATCATAGAATAGTTCGGGTTGGAAGGGACCTTAAAGATCATTGAGTTCCAACCCCCATGCCATAGGCAGGGACACCTCCAACTAGATCAGGCTGCCCAGTGCCTTGTCCAGCCTAGTCTTGAACACCTCCAGAGAGGGGGCATCCACAACCTCTCTGGGTAACCTGTTCCAGTGTTTCACCACCTTCACTGTAGAGAGTTTCTTTCTTATGTCAAGTCTAAATCTACCCCCCTCCAATTTACATCCATTGTTTCTAGTCCTCCCATCCATATCATATTAAAAATTCCTTCCCCTGCCTTGCTGTAG